>BQNB010033347.1:0-52411 GCA_026074375.1 Tanacetum coccineum
CTAACAGGTGAGTCGAGGTGGTGTTGATATACTTGAGACGTAAAACGTGTTAAGAGAAGTGATATATGACTTCCTTTGTACATTTTCTAGGTTTTACGTTAAGTTTTGTTAAACGAAGTCGATCATTAAACAGGTGAGTGGATGAGAATTTTGCTTAACAAGACACGTTAAATGGGTTAGTCGAGGTGGTATTGATGTACATTAGACGCTAAACATGTTAGTCAACGTAATATACATGAGTAACGTATAACGGGTGAGTCGAGGTGGTGTTGATATACATGTGATTTTAAAGCGGTTAGACGATGTGATATTGATTGATATATACATGAGATGTTAAACGAATGAGTACGCTCGATATACACGAGTGACGTCTAACGAGTGAGTCAAGGTGGTGTTGATATACATGAGACGTTAAACGTGTTAGTAGAAGTGATATATGACTTCCTTTGTACATTTTTGAGTTTTTACGTTAAGTTTTGTTAAACGGAGTCGATCGTTAAACGGGTGAGTCGATGAGAATTTGCTTAACAAGAGACGTTAAACAGGTTAGTCAAGGCGGTATTGATATACATGAGATGTTAAACGGATGAGTCAATATGATATTGATATACATATATGTTAAAGCGGAGAGTCGATGTGATATCGATGCACATGAGAGACGTTTAAAGGGTGAGTCGATGTGCTATTTATATACACGTGACACTTAACGGGTGAGTCAATGTTATATACATGAGACGTTAAACGGCAGAGTCAAAGTGATATATATGACTTTCTCTATACATTTGCGATGTTTTACGTTAATTTATGTTAAACGGAGTTGTTCGTTATAGGGGCGAGTCGGTGAGATTTTGCTTAACAAGACACATTAAACGGGTAAGTTGAGGTAGTATTGATATACATAAGACGCTAAACGTGTTAGTCAACGTGATATACATCAGAGGTTAAATGGATGAGTCGATGTGATATACATGATAGACGTTTAACGGGTGAGTCGAGGCGGTATTTATGTACATGAGATATTTAAGCGGTTAGACGATGTGATATTGATATACATGAGACGTTAAATGAATGAGTCGATGCGATATACATGAGTGCTGTATAACGGGTGAGTCGAGGTGGTGTTGATATACATGTGATGTTAAAGCAGTTAGACGATGTGATATTGATTGATATATACATGAGAAGTTAAACGAATAAGTACGTGCGATATATACGAGTGACGTCTAACGAGTGAGTCAAGGTGGTTTTGATATACATGAGACGTTAAATGAGTTAGTAGAAGTGATATATGACTTCCTTTGTACATTTTCTAGGTTTTACGTTATGTTTTGTTAAACAGAGTCGATCATTAAACTGGTGAGTCTATGAGAAATTTCTTAACAAGAGACGTTAAACGGGTTAGTCGAGGCGGTATTAATATACATGTGACGTTAAACGGATGAGTCGATATGATATTGATATACATAGATGTTAAAGCGGAGAGTCGATGTGATATCGATGCACATGAGAGATGTTTAAAGGGTGAGTCGATGTGCTATTCATATACACGTGACGCTTAATGGGTGAGTCGATGTGATATACATGAGATGTTAAACGAGCGAGTCGAAGTGATATATTTGACTTTCTTTGTACATTTGCGATGTTTTACGTTAATTTATGTTAAACGGATTTGTTTATAGGGGTAAGTCGGTGAGATTTTGTTTAACAAGACACGTTAAACGTGTGAGTCGAGGTGGTATTGATGTACATGAGACACTAAACGTGTTAGACGACGTGATATACATGAGAGGTTAAATAGATGAGTCAATGTGATATACATGATAGACGTTTAACGGGTGAGTCGAGGCGGTATTTATGTACATGAGATATTAAAGCGGTTAGACAATGTGATATTGATATACACGAGACGTTAAACGAATGAGTCGATGTGATATACATAAGTGACGTATAACAGGTTAGTCGAGGATGTGTTGATATACATGTGATGTTAAAGAGTTAGACGATGTGATATTGATTGATATACACATGAGACGTTAAACGAATGAGTACGTGCGATATACACGAGTGACATCTAACGATTGAGTCATGGTGGTGTTGATATACATGTGTCACACCCCAAACGGGGCCTGGACGGAATACGTGTTCGAGGGCGTGACGTCATAATATACATCACACAAAGCACGAGAGAACGACCACTAATGGATGTTTTGAAAATCATAACTCGTTGCATTATTTAAAAATAGATAAGTTTTACAATATTCAAAAGAAATTAAACATTTGCGGAAGCGTAAGTAAAATGTAGAGGAAGCATAATTTGGTTTTCAAAAGACAACGAGTATGAATGAGAAATAAAGTCTTGGTAAATGGTATCATATTGCACGTAGACTCCACATAGCACATCAAAGAAGTCCAAAGCTAATCACCTGAGAAAAACATGCTAAAAACGGTCAACATAATGTTGAGTGAATTCATAGGTTTAAGTAAAACATTTATGAGGATCCAAAACGTTTAGTGAATACGGCTTCACTCAAAGTATTATGAAAAGATGTTTAGCAATTTGAAAAGTTCAAACAAAGTATTATGGACCACAACATTTCAAAACGTATGTGACAATCTTAGCAGTTTACAATTTCACATACAAAGCACCTGAGACTATTATAACAAATACAATATCACATGAAAAGTATTTACTGGTGCGCTAAGCTCATGACACCGAAGCTCAATTCGATGCAGCATATTATATGCCAAACAAGAAACTAATTGCCGTAGAGGTATCTGACCAAGATCACCTAAGTAAATCCGACATGGTATATATCCGTTTATCGGGAGCCCCGTGGGTAGTGAGCGCTTCTTACCCGGATAGGGATAACTAGTCCCAATAGATCTATTTATAACATTCGCGCTTACTTAACGAGTACGATCGGTTAAGAAATTAACGGTTCATGATAGTTCTGGCATTAGTGGTCTATTCACAACTTAGGCAACACGTAAACAAGGAAAGTAGATCAAGATACTTGTGTCCATAGTAAAATCAACCATGCATTTCCAAAAGAAAAGCTTTAAGTAATTGCATCCATAAGTAAAACAAAGTGTGATATCAATCATGGTACCGAGTTTGCAAACGAACATTTATAAGAGTTTAAAATCATTAGAGTAAACAAGTTTGTAAACGAGCATGTTCTCACCCAAAAAGTTATATCGTCAATATAAAACAAGTAAAACATGGGGCTATGAACTCACCTCGATATTGCAGAACAATTGGCAGAAAAGCAAATATTAGGCAAAACACAACGGAAACCGGAACGGCTCGACCAGAAGATGTAGTTTATCTTAACGGCTATATCCCACTACTTTAGGATGACGAATTCGGCTTTTCCGATGGATGAGTACATCAACGCGACACATTGATAAAGGATTTAGGTTTTAAGTTGTATGAGTTTGGTGGTTGGTTAAATAAAATAGACCGAAAGGTAAAAGCAAAGTATGTAATATATTTCGTATATATATTACAAATGAAAGACAAGGAAAATATATAATACGTGACGAGTATTATATATATGAAAAAGGAAGACAAGAAAGATAGATGTTCGAAGTATATAATATTTCACAAGTATTTTATAAGAAACGTGAGAAAATAATTGTAACAATATAATTCGACACGTGTTTGGAAATCACCAAGTAAATTAATAAAGAGTTCTTGCATAAAACTAAACACACGTTTTAAAGTTACAAATATGATAAATAACGTGTTCAAAAATTTTACAAAAGTTATTATTTTGCCTATTAGTCTGGAATTATAAAATAATATTTTATAATTTAGTATTTCGTTACGCGTTTTAACTAAACTAGTTGTCTTGTTTGTGAAAGTATAGTTTTTGTTTGTTTGTCGGGTTATTGTGTAATTACAATTTTAATACTCTTAAAAACTATATAACTTAATCCTTTTTATCGGGTTTCCAAGATAATAAAAGTTTTAAACGAAAAAATATACTAAGTATAGAAATTTATAGAAATTTTGACATGACCTATTCGTATATACGACGTTTCCCATTTTTACAAAACTCAATGTTTTCCACTTTAATCAATCCATGTTGCAATGTACGTGCGTGTTGCAATATATATCTAGACTAAATCAACAAGTGACAAAGTAAGTAAAGCCAACACACCCTTAAGGGGCTGTTAAACAACGAACCAAACGCCTCTACTATTGTAAAACGCAGAACCAAAAACCCCTTTATGGGCTGTTAAACGCAAATCCAAACGCCCTTGTTGGGCTGTAAAATCAGCAAACAAACACCCCTTTGGGGCTGCGAAACGCAAAAATAAACATCCTTATGGTGCGTTTTTTGGTCGGGTAGCCAAAAAGAAAAATAAGATAAGATAAATCGAGGATAAAAATAAAATAAAATAACCACAAGCCCCACCTTGGGGATGCGGCTGTGGTGATATCAACCAAACTGAACACCACTTGTTGTGGTGTGTTCGGCCGCCAACAAACACCCTCTTTGCTGCGGAAATACTAATCGAATCAAAAGGACAAAAAGAAACCATAACAAGAAAAGAAAATAAGATAAGCTTAAGCAAACAAAACCATGCAAACTTAGAAAATAAATGGTGAAGTGGTGGTTTTAGTTGGCGGCTGAGCCGCGAGGGGTGGTGGCGGTTGACAGCTGTCGGGGTGATGATGACGTGGTGGATGTGGTGGTGATGTTGATGGTGACGGGGTGACTGTGGGGAGATGATGTGGTGAAGATGGCGGCGGTGAGATGGGAAGATGGTGACGAGGGTGATAGTGGCGTGGTGGTGATGGCGTACGGTGGTGGGGATGACGATGGTGGCCGATGGCGACGGTTGGCCAGAATCTGGCCGGATGTGGGAGGCGGCGCCGGAAAAGAAAAAGGAGAGGGATTGTGTGTGTGTGTGGCTAGTTATAAAATGAGAAAACCCTAACTAGTTATGTATATATACTTGAAACTTAGAAAACAAAGTGTAAATTTTAAAATACTTTAGGGTGTGATGGTGTAAATATTACCACAGGGACTGAAAACGTAACTTTAGTTAAATATTGATTCGGACTCGTTTAAGCTACTTAACGGATGATTCAAAACATGAAACTTTTGCCATTGCGTTCCAAATGATTTTTCCCACAAAAATAAGTATTTACATGACTATTATTTCAGAAATGTTTTATAAAGTTATTTAAAATGTTTATTATTTATTTTGGTAGCCATTGGGCAAGCGTTGTCCGGAAAAATAAAACTTTGACTCGAATATTCGCATTTTTAACAAACGTTTTTGAAATAAAATGCAAAATATTTAATTAAATATTTTTATTATATAAATTTTGATAATTAAATATAATTTAATTATTACCGTATCGGTACGCGTTGTGTGCGGTTTTTACAATTTACGAGATATTTTCTTGTTTTCGTTTCAAATAAGTTTGAAAAATAAATTTGTGAATGAGAGATAAGAAATAATAAATATGATTTATTATTTAAATACGTTTTGAAAAATTGCCGTTTACGCGGTAATCATTTTTATGTGCCAATAAATGGTCAAACAGTCAAAAAGTTAAGACGGACCCAAAAAGTCTAAGGGTAAAATAGTCATTTAAAGTTCTAAAAATTGCCGGTTGTTACAGTACCCAACCCTTAAAGGAATCCCGTCTCAGGATTTGATTTGAGTTAACCGATTGTGTGACCAAGAAGAGATTTAAGAACCCATTTTAAACATGGTGTTCCTAACTTTATTCAGCGAAATTTGATGTTTTGACACTTCTTAATATACATAAATTTTGGCTAGGTTTGACCAGGATATTAAATCCATCAGAGTAAGTACCTTAGAGAAATATCATTATAAGTTTTATGATTGATATAAACGTGTTATAAGGAAAGTCCCTTAAGAGTGAAAACATCAAATGAGAAAGTGTAGGCGCGTGGGTATGTTTGTATGAGGGTTTAAATGTTTAAGGGCAAAGTCTAGTTTATGATATCTGTAAGGTTCGACGATTAATACCGGACGAGGCTAATGAATGTAATTATTCAACTTACTTAGGAAGCACGAGGATGTATCGTGACTCAACTCACCATAAGCAAACGATGCGAATAAAGTATAACCGAACGGCTCTAACCGCGACCTAATAAATAGACGCCTTAAAGAGAAATAATAATAATAACGAAACGTTGCACACAACGTTTAATAACGAAATAGACAACCATATATGTTTGTGCTTTAGTTTAGTCAACATATGCATTTTTTCGAATTTGGGATTTTTTTTTTATGTTTGATGAAGATGTTACGACGTTCTTACAAAAAGTTACTATTTATAGAAAGTTTCCATTTTAGGAAAGTTTTTAGTTTCGGGACGTTAATAGCATCTCCTAATTTAATCATTTCACTTTCTAAAAATGAACTAGTGAAACCTAGCGTCTAACAAAACCTTCGCTCGCTAAAATATATATATATATATATATATATATATATCCTATATTATTATCATATATATATATATTTATATATATATATATATATATATATATATATATATAAAACTTGCTATATTTAGAAACAACCAACGGCAACGACTTATCATTTTTAGAAAATTCCTAAACCTTCGTTTTAATATTAAGAAGCTCCACGAATATTTACAAAGACTTTCGGCACTTAATAAACCTTCCGAAACAATTTTTTTAAACGTCCGTTTACCCTCATTTAAAATTCAGACCTGCATCTATAAAATTTTTTTCTAATCACCATGGACTTGGACCATAAAATTGCCATAACACCGCCATAATTTTTCCAAAACTATCCAAAATTCTTTTACGCAAAACTACTCGACCAAACCCCACTATAATATGCCTACCTCATGCCTAATTTTGTTGCTCAATTCACGAATCTTACATACTCTCAATCAAGAACAAATATATATCTGAAATCATCAAAAATATTCTTTTGAATAATTATTCATTTTAATCATTTGAAAATCATAGCACGAACATATGCAGTCTCGAATTAAAAGTATAAGAATACATAGCAACAATAACCATAACAAACGGTGATGGAACACGAAGAGTGAGGACATTTCGAGAAATAACATCCTCAGAATAAAGGTCAACGAATGGGAGGTGTTTGCGTGAGGGCATATGCGATAAGCGGTGGAATATTGCACGCAGTCGTTAGTTCGAGGATGAATCAAATCCATTAGCTCAAGAGTGCACAAGTCGGTTAGCTCCACAAACGGTTCATGATCGTAAGGATTTGTAATGGCAAAAGTAACTTAAGAAAGAGATAAGGTAGTTCAAGTGAGGTCTTAAGATTCTGCTGAGTGGTAAGACACGATTGCGTTTCTAGATCTTCTTAACGGATTCCGATGATTGTCGGGTTTGAGTTCATACTCGTGTCATATTGGATACCATTAAGCCTACTCATTTATAATTTATTATTTACATAAAGAAGCATCCCAATTTATGTAAATAATGAATTGATAAACTTATGGTTCGGTGATTTACAATTTATTTATTTAAACGAAGAGGCGTCTTAATCCTTTCAAATAAAGAGAATATAAATCATCCTACTTAATAATTTCCAATGCAATACGCGTACTCACATAATCTTTAAGGTGGTGGATGGCATGACGATGCAGGTGCTCTAATAAACATGGGACGATTGTTTAAACTCGTCTTCGGAGATGAGGAGGAAATCAATCAGGAGATATCAACATAGAGTTCAAAATAGTTAACGAGTACACGGTTAAAGTAAATAAGATAAAGGTCTTTATGAACGAGTTAACATAGCAATTATCATATCAATCCTCCTACTATAATTTTCGCCCATACAAGACTTGTAATACTTAGATTCACACATAATTCCATGTAAACCAAAACTGTGACGAGTTTCGTGTAAAACGATATTGTACAAGGTTGCGAAGAGAGAAAAAAATAAGTGAGACCATTGCATCACTCACAATATCTTAGAAAAGTTTAGATATATATATATATATATATATATATATATCTATATATATATATATATATATATATATATATATATATATATATATATATATATATATATATATATATATATATATATATATATATATAGAGAGAGAGAGAGAGAGAGAGAGAGAGACAACTTCCATGTATGTAATCGAGAAAATATATGTAAGGCAAACGTAACCACAAAGAAGAGATGACCGCAGAGAAAAGATAAGCGCAGAGAAAAGATAAATGCAGGGTAGAGGTAAACCCATATCATAGCATGCTCAAGGAAAGATGGTTCTCAGGTATATGCCATAGCAAAAACACGTATAAGGCACAGATAAAAGCACATAAGGATCACATACTTGTTATAGACTAGACCTAGATATTATACCTAGATATCTACCTGGTTCTCTATAACCTTGGCTCTGATACCAATCTGTCACACCCCCAAACGCGGCCTGGACGGAATACGTCCGAAGGCGTGACGTCATAAAATACATCACACAAAGCACGAGAGAACGACCACTAATGGATGTTTTGAAAATCATAACTCGTTGCATTATTTAAAAATAGATAAGTTTTACAAGATTCAAAAGAAATTAAATATTTCCGGAAGCGTAAGTAAAATGTAGAGGAAGCATAATTTGGTCTTCAAAAGACAACGAGTATGAATGAGAAATAAAGTCTTGGTGAATGGTATCATATTGCACGTAGACTCCACATAGTACGTCAAAGAAGTCCAAAGCTAATCACCTGAAAAAACATGTTAAAAACGGTCAACATAAAGTTGAGTGAATTCATAGGTTTAAGTAAAACATTTATGAGGATAAAAAACGTTTAGTGAATACAGCTTCACTCAAAGTATTATAAAAATATGTTTAGCAATTTGAAACGTTCAAACAAACTAGTGTGGACCACAAGATTTCAAAACATATGTGACAATCTTAGCAGTTTACGATTTCACATACAAAGCACATGAGACTATTATAGCAAATACAATATCACATAAAAAGTATTTACTGTTGCGCTAAACTCATGACACCAAAGCTTAATTCGATGCAGCATATTATATGCCAAACAAGAAATTAACTGCCATTGAGGTATTTGACCAAGATCACCTAGTAAATCCGACGTAGTATATATCCATTTATCGGGAGCCCCGTGGGTAGTGAGCGCTACTCACCTGGATAGGGATAATTAGTCTCAATAGATCTATTTATAATATTCGCGCTTACTTAACCAGTACGGTCGGTTAAGAAATTAACGGTTCATGATAGTTCAGGCATTAGTGGTCTATTCGCAACTTAGGCAACACGTAAACAGGGAAAGTAGATCAAGATACTTGTTTCCATAGTAAAATCAACCATGCATTTCTAAAACAAAGGCTTTAAGTAATTGCATCCATAAGTAAAACAAAGTGTGATATCAATCATGGTACTGAGTTTGCAAATGAACATTTATAAGAGTTTAAAATCATTAGAGTAAAAAAGTTTGTAAACGAGCATGTTCTCACCCTAAAAGTTATAAGATAAATATAAAACAAGTAAAACGTGGGGCTATGAACTCACCTCGATATTGCAGAACAATTGGCAGAAAAGCAAATATTAGGCAAAACACAACGAAAACCGGAACGGCTCGACCAGAAGATGCAGTTTATCTTAACGGCTATATCCCACTACTTTAGGATGACGAATTCGGGTTTTTCGATGGATGAGTACATCAACGCGACACGTTGATAAAGGATTTAGGTTTCAAGTTGTATGAGTTTGGTGGTTGGTTAAATAAAATAGACCGAAAGGTAAAAGCAAAGTATGTAATATATTCCGTATATATATTACATATGAAAGACAAGGAAAATATATAATACGTGGCGAGTATTATATATATAAAAAAGTAAGACGAGAAAGATAGATGTTCGAAGTATCTTTTTTTCAAAGGTATTTTATATTGAACGTGAGAAAATATTGTAAACAATATAATTCGACATGTGTTTGGAATCACAAGTAAATTAATAGGTTCTTGCATAAAAATAACACACGTTTAAGTTACAAATTAGATCAATAAAAAATTACGTTTCAATGTTGTTAACAAAAGTTATTTTTTGTCTATTAGTCTGGGATTTATAAAATATATTTTATATTTAGTATTTCGTACTGCGTTTTAACTAAACTAGTTTCCTTGTTTGTTAAAAGTATAATTTCGTTTGTTTGTAGGTGTTATTGTGTAATACAATTTAATAATCTTAAAACTATATAAATTAATCCTTTTTATCGGGTTTCCAAGATAATAAAAGTTTTAAACGAAAAAAATACTAAGAATAGAAATTTATAGATATTTCGACATGACCTATTCGTATATACGACGTTTCACATTTTTACAAAACTCAATGTTTTCCACTTTAATCAATCCATGTTGCAATGTACGCGCGTGTTGCAATATATATCAAGACTAAATCAACAAGTGACAAAGTAAGTAAAGCCAAACACACCCTTAAAGGGCTGTTAAACAACGAACCAAACGCCCCTACTAGGTTGTAAAACGCAAAACCAAACACTCTTTATGGGATGTTAAACGCAAATCCAAACGCCCCTGGTGGGCAGTAAAATCAGCAAACAAACACCCCTTTGGGGCTGCGAAACGCAGAAATAAACATCCTTATGGTGCATTTTTCGGTCGGGTAGCCAAAAAGAAAAATAAGATAAGATAAACTAAGAAAAAGAGAAAATAAAATAACCACAAGCCTGACACCTTAGGGGTGCGGCTGTGGTGATATCAACCAAACCGAACACCACTTGTTGTGGTGTATTCGGCCACCAACAAACACCCTCTTTGCGACGTGCATACTGATCGAATCAAAAGGACAAAAAGAAACCATAACAAGAAAAGAAAATAAGATAAGCTTAAGAAAACAAAACCATCCAAACTCAGAAAATAAATTGTGAAGTGGTGGTTTCGGTTGGCGGTTGAGCCAAGAGGAGTGGTGGCGGTTGACGGCTGTCGGGGTGATGATAACATGGTGGATGTGGTGGTGATGTTGATGGTGATGGGGTGACTGTGGGGAGATGATGTGGTGAAGGTGGTGGCAGTGTGATGTAGAGTAAAAGCAAACAAATTTATATACTTATAGTATTAATCCCGTGAAAATTTCTTTCCAAAATACTTCTCAAACAAGAGAAATATAAGGTAAAAATCTCACTAAAGAAAACACAATTTGTATATTTTTATCCGGGAAGTACTTTTCCTCGGGTCGTGTCCCAACGAAATCGTGAATTGAGAATTTGGGAATAATTCGGATTCGAGTTAAGAATGATAAAGGATTTTTGAATTATTGATTACACTACAAAATATAATAGCACGAATTAAGAACAATTAACTAGCTCGAAATTTAAATGCACAAAACGTAAAAACGCGAGCTAAAACTGAAATTTAAAATCTAAGGCACGAATTTTAACAAATTTTATACCTAAAAATCACAAATTTAAAAAGAAAATTTTAGGAAAAAGAATTGGAATTTTTTATCTATTTTTGAATTTTTTATGAATTTCTAAAGATTAATGAATTAACAAAAATAAACTTTTTCTAAAAATTATCACTAAAATTTTGTTTTTATTTTTCAAAAATACTAGATTTAAAAAGAAAATTATTGCAAAAAGAATTTTAATTTTTCAACTATTTTTCTATTTTTTATGATTTTTCTAAGAAAAAGGAATTAACTAAAATCTATTTTAATTTCTAGAAAATACAAATTTAACTGGAAAAATATGGAAAAATGGTTTTTAACTACTTAAATGGTGCAGAAATTTATTAGAACAAAAAGCCCCAAATTTTATAGACAAATTGAAACTTAATTTTATCAATTAAAACTAAAAACCTAATTTTATAAAACTAATATTAAAAATATAAGAACTATTTTATATTTCCTAAAAAGACAAGGTAAAAATTGTAATAAAGGAAAGAACAGGGTAGGCGGGCTAACTTTTGCAAATTTACACTTCAGTGAAAACGAATAACCTTGAACTATGACAATATTACAAAACAGACCCTACGCTATGGCTTATTTTTGGCTTATTAAAAATTGAGAATTAGCTAAAACTTAAAACTACAAAGTTATCAAAGAGCTTATTCTTAACAACTTTAATGAAAGCTCTTTCTACTTTTAACCACTAGACAAGCTAGAAAATAAGCCTTTTAGAAACTGTCACAGTAACTTGAGCTTTAAGAGCCTTTTAGATTTTTGCTTATTATTTGCTTATTATTAGATGAAAATTAAAAACAAAAGAAGCTATTTATAGATCAAGATGTGTACTAGAGATATCTATAAAAAAATAAGCTAAGTATTAACAAAGATTACAAGAAAAGTGATCTGAAAGAGTGCAAGTTTTATATTGAAACTGTGATAAGCTTTTTCAAATAAGCTAAACTGCTTATTTCTAATCTTCAAAAGCTAAAACTTTGGAAATAAGCTATGCTACTTACTTTGAATCAACCTAGGTAAAAGGTTTTTATAAATTTCAACTAGAAATTAAAATCTCAGAACAATGAACTAGAACCTAGTATGCTGCTAAAATGCTACTTTTGTAGAAGATTTAAGCTAGAATTAGAGCTTAATAATGGAACTTAAAAGCTTATGTGAATTAAGCAACTAGAGATCTGCAAAAGTGCTTAATACCTAACTCTAATTCCTATTTATAAATGCTAGAAGGTAGCTTAGAAATTGAATAGCTACAACAATATTAACTGTTATAGCTGATGCAACTTGCAAAGTAACAATAGTGCAAGCTTAGTCTCTACTTAAGAATTACTTGACTAACTCATTACATGTATAAAAATGTTCACTAACACAAAATTACCTTCAAATTGCTATGAATGTCTTGAAATCTAAAAATTAATACACTAAATCTTAAAATCTCTTGCACAATGAAACTGCCCTGGTGCAAATTCTAACTTTCTATACTCAAAACTCTTAGATTCTTCAATCTAACTCTTAAAACCTGTTTAAACCTTGATATTAAGACCTAACTCAACTATGTAAAGGATTTGATAGAATTTCTTTGACTTTAAGAGTCAAAACCAGCTTAAACCAAACACTTCCCTAATAAGAACTATCTAAACTAAAAAGAACTTAAAATCTATTAAAAGCTAAAACTGCTTAAGCCTTTTATCTACTTTTATTAAGACTCACCTACTTAAGCTATTTGCGCCTAAAGTACTAGCATAATAGAGTAATTTAAGCTACTTACTCCTACTAGCTAAACTACTTACTATGACAGTTTTAAAAGATAAACTACTAGTTACGGTATCAATAAACTAAAACTATTTCTACTCATGTGCATTAAATTACTGAACAAGCTAAAAAATCGTGAAACAAAATTTGTCACTAGAAAGATAGAATAAGCTAAAAGTATAAGCTAAAATATACTCAAATTGAAATACTGAAAATCAAACCTGAGAATTGGAGTCTCAGAACCAAGCCACTCTTGAAGAGTGAGTGGCTTAAAAATCAAGCACCTAAGAGGCAACCTGCAACCCCCCTAAACCTGAGAAACAACCAATAACTTTCAAAAGCTATTAACTCCAATAAGTTATCCCAAACTTTGAAATCAATTGATCAATTAGAACTAAAATGAACTCTGAAAACAGTATTTAATACTTTAACAAGTTTTAAACTGAATTTGAGCTTATGAAAAAGAATAAGCTCAAATGAGCTTATTGAGAGCTTAATGAGTGAAAAGAGCTTAAAATTGAAAAGGTAAACTATAGAAGCTTAAGAACTTAATATGTAGTTGCGATCAATAGAAGTGAGTAGCAAACTAAAGATATCAAAGGTTACAAGAGCTTAAAGCTGAAATTTAAAAAGCTTAAAAGAAAAAGCTTGAAAAAAATACGAAAAGTAAAAAAAAGAAAATTAAAACACAAACAACTAACTCTACATATGAACACTAAACATCTATTTATAGAGGATGGAAAGAGGAAGAGGTAGAGACTTCAAGCAAATTGACAAGCTGATGACATGTTATAAACCAAGTTACAAAGCCGCCACGAGGATATTAATAAGGAATTAGCCAATAATAATGATGCCACGTAAGATTAGTGAGGTAGAGGAGGGTTAATACGAGGTTTCCATTGAGAATAGTGGAGCGGGGAAGGTTGTTTGTAGAGAATGGTTGATGTTTGGAAAACGCGGGAAAAACGTTTGGGAAACTTTAGGGCTTTTAAACCGCAGTGAAATAATTGAACTTTGAAGTAATATCAACAAAGTCCTTGTCCTTTAATTCTTCCATTTATTGTGTAAAAGATTGGAATTAGCAGCTCTACCCTAGTCAATAGATCTTAATTTTTACTATCCTTTATATAAAACACATTCTTCATTTTTGCAAAAACTTTAGTCCTTTAACCTCAAACTTCCAAATTACCTTTTGAACTTGAGAAAGACTTGTCATAATTGGACCTGGCTTAGAATTTCTTTGCATTGACTTTCTTTCTGAGCTTCATTGACTTGTATCAACTGGTCCGGCTTTTGATTTGGCTTTCCGTCTTCACTCTTTTTCTTGTCTCTTTCGTTCCTTGTCGGTTTTTGACTGATTTTTCTTCTTTTTGTCCTTTTTATCCTTTCCTGAGACACAAAAGCACACATTTTTCTATTCTTTTGGCATTTTCTGGCTTTTATTTGGCAAAATCCCGGGTATTTTATATGTACAATATAGCATTTATCATGTAACTTTTACGCACTTACTTGATTGGGACGACACCTAAAGGTCGAAGTGTACACTTTGTAAACTAACAAGTTTTCAAAATGCCCTTGTTTTCATCTTTTATGAATCACCTTTTTTAAACAACTTAAGCTTTTCTCAACATTTAATCTCTTGGAAACACATTAATGGCAATCATTGCAAGTTTGCAACTTTTAGGCTCATTGAAATAGGCTACTCCCGATTAATAGAGCACAAAAGAGGAAAATTGTCTTTCCTTGACCTTTGCATTGACTAAACAAAGCTATTAACAAGATCATTGTCAATATAAGTCCCAAATGATTTAGCTCTCTATACTTAAAACTGTTGAACTTTTCACTCCCAGAATAAATTATGATTAAGATGTGTGCAATCTTTTTAACTCAACATAGATCAATTTTTCTTAAGTTGAATTCATCAGCTTTACAAATAAGCCTTGTGAGCTCAAATGTTAATAACATAGATAAATCTCAACTCAAAGCTAAAAGAGATTAGGAAAAAAAAACTTATAAATTGATTTGAGAAAATGAAATTTTTAACCATTCTTTTTTTTTTTCCTATACTATAATATTTTTTCTTTGGAATTAGGAATGTTGTTCCTTTAGTTTCGAACCTACTTACAGGCTTTATCCCCTATAGGATATCGCATCACAACCGGTGTTCTTTAGTTTCGAAACTCCTTACTCTGCTGCTAACGTTTGTGGGTTATCGCGGACAACACCTTTGCCTTCAAAGCCTAGAATTCCAAAGTTCCCTTAGTTGAAATCATCACCTTGGACGTGCCTCCACTAGTGATGAATGCTACGACCTTGATTCTACGTACATAGATTTAATCCTTAGTTGCGACCAATCAGAGTTCTTTCTCTCATCATGGATACGACAACGATTAGAATATATATAGCTTTTATTATTCTATTTTTGCGAATCTTCATTGGCACGAAAAATATGCTTTTGCATTAGAAATGCTTATGATTCTTTTTATAATTATCTTTTTGATGAATGGAAAAATTTCACTTTAGAAAATCAACTTATAAATTTGAAACCAAAAATCTTACTTACATATTAAAATGAATTCTTTTTCAAAATGTAAAACTTTTTCTAAAGACATTGGTTGACTTAGCTAAATGAAAAGAGCACGTAAGATTAGTGTGTTAAGAGCTTGTGGGAGTTAAAAGACACAAATTATTCTTATAAAGTTTTATGGTTTTTCAAAAATAATCATGCTTAAACAAATATTAACACTCTTATATTTACTAATCATTTCTTGTTTTCACATTTTATATTCCAAAGCAATAGGATTGTGAAAGCTTGGCCGCAAAAAGGTAGTTAAAGAAATAGCTAGGGATTTTCACACGGTCAAGTCAAAATTAACTCTATTTCTCACCTACGGACTACCAAAAAGTGGTGTTTTTTCCAAACTAAGCTTCGTTTGAGCTTCTTCTTGTAAGCAAAAAATTTAAATTTTTCCAATTTTTCACAAAAAGGTATTCAAAAAGATTCCAATCTTAAGGTTGCGTGAAATGCAAGTCTAATATCGGAAGATTATCCTTCCCCAAACTAAATAAAACTTTGTCCTCAAAGTTTAAAAAATAAGGGTCAAAGGAATCTTCTAACAAAATTTCTATGGTCATGCCATATGAATAGATGTTAGTTCGATAAATGGACAAGGATAAGTGATTTCCTTATTTATGAAGAGAAAATTGGTGATCATCAATGGAAAATGTGGGCATTTTCTTTGTTTCCACAATATTAAACCTTGAGTCTTCAAAAGCCGGAATAACCTAGACAAAATCACAAAACAACCAACAAGAGACGAAAAAGAACAAGCTTCCTCTTTTTTTACATTGTTAGCTCAAAAATATCTCTAAAATGGCTTAGTTTTTGTTAACCGAGTACAAGCTATACTCGCCCCCGAATTAATTTGTCCTTGGGGAAGCAAAGAAAATAGATGAAAAATAAAAAGAGTATAAAAGGATAGCATGGGGTGCTCCCACGAAGCGCTTGTTTATTATAGGAGTCCCTTCGCTTGACTCTTTCCCAAACAAGTCAGATGTGGATAATAGTGAGGGTGAAGAAATTCAAATGGTGGAAACCTCCACAAACTAGGGATGAAAAATATACTGTAGATTTTTGATCCGGATTCAAATCAATTTTTAGAAATGATTTTCAAGAGAGAAACATGTGAACCAGAATTGTTTGGTATCATGAAATGTTCATTAAGGGTGGGTGGAGTGGGTCAAAAACATCAAGGAGTCAAAAGAGCTATAGATGGTGCTAACTCTTTTGAAATCTTTGTCCTTAAAAACATCCTTTTTCAAAATGAGAAATCCCTGGGTCAAATACCTTTCCCTGAATGTTCACAGGGAATATTATATCCACGAGGCTAAAATCCTCATAAAACACATAATCACTCCCGACATAAGAGGTAGTCTCAAAATGATTAAGTATTTCAATGTCGGGATGAAAAACTTGTAACTCTTTCTTTTTCTCAGGTTCAACTTTTGTTTCAAAATCCTCTTTTGTTTTTCTTTCAAAAGATTCAACCTTTTTATCATTCATTTCAAAGAATAATTCTAATCTTCAGTAATTTTTCCAAGAAAATTATATCACCATCCTCATCATTAAATTCATCATTTAAATTCATGTTTAAAGACTCATCATGTTTTAAAAACTCGTCTATTTCTTCCTCAAGAATCATTTCACTTCCTTCAAAAGGAATGAAAGAAGTAGGAAAATCACACTCTTTTCCAATTTTGGACTCTCTTGGGATTGGAATGAGATCTTCTTTGTCTAATTCTTTGTTTGAACTAAAGTTAAGATCCTCATCCCTATTTTGAAGAGTCCTAAAGTATTTGTTTGGAAAGATATGTGAAATTGCACTTATGGAAGCTTTTTTAGGTGAATGAATTTCTCTTTCTTGGTTAATGATTTTAAAACAAGCCTTTCTTCTAGCAGCTGGATCAGAAATTCCCTTTACTTTCTTCCCTTTTTGTTAATTATATCTCCAAAGAGATTAAAAACTCTTCAACAATAGTGGATGTAGGAGAATCATCATTACTCTTAGGTTCACAAACATCTTTGACCCGGTCATCATAGATGTTCATCATGTGGATTGACTCTTTGTCTTGACTACCATCCGGTTTAAAAACTATTCTTTCCATACCTATCCTATATCACTAGCTCTTCCCGGTGAACATCAATAAGACCCGTGCGGTCTTAAGAAAGCCTACCAAGTATCATACGGTACTCGGTTAATTACACTCAAAGTCTACTACAACAAATCGGCCGGGAAATTAAATCCCCCACCGGGACAAGGAAATCTCTAGGCAAATATCCTTTTAGGAACACAAAAGAGAGCATTTGCTAGTTCTATGGGTCATCTGGGTAGATTGCACTTGCAGTAGGGCCTAACTTGTGTATACGGAGAATGGCAAAGGGTTGATACTAGCACCTAGGTTGGGCTAAGGCTTTGCATTTAAGTCACTAAATTAACGGGGTGAGAATCTGTTCCGGGATCCACAAGTTTTTCGGGACAGCTTTTTGAGAATGATTGCCGAGCAAGTTTCACTCACCGGTGTATTAGCCTCTCATTCAACTTTTCTTGTTTGACAACAAGCTTTTTAACATCTTTGATACTTAGGCATTAGATCAAAGGCATCTGCCAAAAGTAAATGTCATCTGAATCTTTTTGAACATTTACAAAAACTTTTGGATTTGCACTTTATCATTTTACCTTTCTTTTCATTGGCTCTACCCTGGAAGGATATGAAGACGGGTTCTTTAGAAGTTTCTTTTTGAAGGTGGAGATTTATCACTTGGCAGAAGAGGCTACAGAGAAAATTGGACTGCCAACCTGGCTTGACGGGGTCATGAGTTTTTTGATAAACCGGAGGGTGGATGTCTTGGTATCGGTAGCACATTTTATCCTTGGGTATCACTCGGTTTCCTTCTCAGTTCAAAGGTTCATCTAACATCATAGAGAGGAGGACGGATTGTGGCTTACCGGTGTGTAAGAAAGTCCGCTTCGAGTGTAATGCTCTAGCTTCACACCTTGGGTTTGTTGATGGTTTACTGGGTAAAGTTCCTGAACTTGATACATTGTTATTTTCCATTTGATTTGAACATGTTATGCATCTTATTATGAAAATTTCTTTGCTCACTTTTGAAAATCTGTTGCTCATTTTTTGAACTTCTTTCAAATCTTTTGCAACTTTATTAAAAGTAGCATCATTAGCTTTTGTTTAAGACTCAAACCTTGAATAAGAATCGGAGGATTGTCGTACTCGGGACTTGATAAGCTTGAGGCTTGTTGTGTTAAGCAGAGTTAGCTCCATGGTTAACTTGATTGGTTTGGGTTCAAATTTATATTCCAATTATACCTTGATTCCATTATATCCTTTGTTAGGTTAGAAGCTTGTGGGATTGGGTTGATTAAAGCCTGGTGGTCTCATCTTGGTTTGCCAAGGTAGGAGCAACGTACCAGAATTTCCATTTTTGAACAAAATTACCAACCGATGCGGTTTGTTGAAATTGTTGGAAATTAATCATGATAAACGGGTACTCATACCTCCTCTAGTCATTGGGCATCAACATTTAAACTATGATTGTTACCACAAGTGGTACACCTTTCCTCAATGCTTTGACGGGTGAGGAGTAGAAACAACTAAAGCTTTATTTTCATCAACATTTTGTTCATCTTAATAGTCTTATTATTCTTCGAGAGAAGCGGCTATTTGTTTGCATATCGAAAGAATTATTGGAAGTGAAGAATTAGAAAGAGGAGCTTCGTACTCACTCTTGAATCATTTGCACGACTTCTGGAGTAACGAACTTTTGACTTCGATTTCCCAATAATTGCTAAACCTTCTGGGCATATTGTCTAAACAATTGCACCTGCTGCAGAATTAGGCATCTTGATCGTTTGAACTTCAAAGTGTTGTAAAAAGTATGTTGGTGGAAGTTCCGAAAAGCCAGGTGAGGACATTGACGAATGAGTCCTTTAAAAAACTATAAAAACTTTTCCCCCATGCTTCATTAAAGGCGTCGTTTGGTTTTTGGTAAAAAAGGGTAATTGATTCATTCCGATAGTAAGTGGTTTTTGAAGGTGGAAGTATTGGTTTTTTGAATTTTGAAACAACGGTCGTCCCATGTGAGAATTTGATCTAGGGAGGTTTCCTTGTACTAACTCAATCTCGGGCTTCACCGTCTAGAGGAAAAGGAAAAGCAAAAGCTTAACCGAAGTGTCGGAAACTTCTGGATGGAAAATGTCATGGGCACGTTCTGACCAAAGGAGCTATTATTCAAATATTCTATCACAGTCTAGACGAACCCACTTAAAGAATACTAGACATAACGACAGGAGGAATCTTCCTCTACAAAAGTCCAAATCAAGCTTTTCAATTTCTCGAGGATAAAGTCCTTTTCGAACATTATTGGCCCATTAAATCTAAAAACAAACATCATCGAAAATCTGTTGCTTTTGCCGATGGAAGTGATAGTAATACTGATAACTCTCGATTTATGAAAAAATTGAAGGCTATGGATTCTCAAATTATAAGCTTAAATGAATAATTGCAAGATATACGAAACAAATATAATGTGCTTAGAAAGGGAAACGCTTCTAAGAAAAATGACATGCCAATGTGTGAACGTCATGAAGCAAATTTCATCCGATCTGAAGATCATCAAAATCGAGTTTCTCATGATTCGTATTCTCGTTAATCCCTTCATGATCCTAATGATTCTGAGAAATCACTCACAGAATTAAACAATGATGTGAGAAAGGACCTCGAAGATTTCAAAAGATGCGTCCGTAGCATGAGAACTGACGATGGCAAAATCACCGGTATTTTACCTAAGAAAAAGTCTAAAACCGTCAACCAAGAACCTCAATCTAATTTTTTTATTAATTCGATAGGAATCGAATTAATGAACTTTTTATATTTTTATACAAAAATAGCAAAATAACTTCCAAAGGAAGGATCTTCGAAACTCTACTTCAACGAATATTCTTCAACAATCGTTCACGACTTCCCCGGCAACGGCGCCAAAATTTGGTTCGTGGTAGAAAAACAAATTTAATATACTTATAGTATTAATCCCGTAAGAATTCTTTCCAAAATACTTCTCAAACAAGAGAAATATAAGGTAAAAATCTCACTAAAGAAAACACAATTTGTATATTTTTATCCGGGAAGTACTTTTCCTCGGGTCGTGTCCCAACGAAATCGTGAATTGAGAATTTAGGAATAATTCGGATTCGAGTTAAGAATAGTAAAGGATTTTTGAACTTTTAGTTATACTACAAATGTAAAAGCACGAATTAAAAACAATTAACTAGCGCGAAATTTAAATGCACAAAACGTAAAAACGCGAGCTAAAACTGAAATTTAAAATCTAAGGAACAACTTTTAACAAATTTTATACCTAAAAATCACAAATTTAAAATGAAAATTTTAGGAAAAAGAATTGGAATTTTTTAGTTATTTTTGAATTTTTTATGAATTTCTAAAGTTTAATGAATTAATCAAAAATAAACTTTTTCTAAAAATTATCACTAAAATTTTTCTTTTATTTTTCAAAAATACTAGATTTAAAAAGAAAATTATTGCAAAAAGAATTTTAATTTTTCAACTATTTTTCTATTTTTTATGATTTTTCTAAGAAAAAGTAATTATCTAAAGTCTATTTTAATTTCTAGAAAATACAAATCTAATGAGAAAAATAAAGAAAAATGGTTTTTGAACACTAAAATGGTGCAGAAATGTAATGGAACAAAAAGCCCTAAATTATATCAACTAATTGAACCCTAATTTTTGCAATTAAAACACAAACCCTAATTTTAATAAAACTAAAAACTAAAATTTAAATCTATTTATTATTCTAGAAAGAACAGGGTAGAAAGTGTAAGAAAAGAAAGAAAAGGGTAGGCGGCCAAAATTTTGAGAATTTACACTCTATTGAAAATGATTAACCCTGAACTATGGAAAATGTATAAAACAGACCCTACGCTATGGCTTATTTTTAACTTATTAAAAAGTGATTTTAAGCAAAAACTCAAAACTACAAACTTATTGAAGGGCTTATTCTAAACAACTTTAATGAAAGCAACTTGAACTTTTAACAACTATATAAGCTAAAAAATAAGCAATTCAAAAACTGTTACAGAAAGTAGGTTTTTAAGAGCTTTTTGGATTTTTTGCTTATAACTAGCTAATTATTAGATGAAAATGGAGAACAAAAGAAGCTATTTGGAGATTAAGATATATACTTAGTGTTTCTAAAAAGAAAAAGAAAAAGTTTTAACAAATTTAACAAGAAAAATGGTCTTCAAAAGTGCAAGTTCTTTGATTTAAGCTGAAATAAGCTTTTGCTAAAAAACTAAACTGCTTATTTCTAAATCTTGGAAACTAAGATTTTAACAATGAGCTAGCCTATTGATCATGAATCAGCCTAGATAAAAGGATTTTTGAAATAATAACTAGAAATGAAAGGTCTTAAAGGAAATAAGCTAGACATCCAAATGCTGCTATGCTACTTTTTAAAGAACAAAATAAGCTAAATTGAATGCTTAAAATTGAAAACTAAATGATGAATTTCAGAAAACTATTTAAGTACTATAAGTGTGCCTAATTTCAAACTCTAACTTTTAGTTTCCAATGCCTAAAAATGAATTGAAATTACACTAGCAACAACAGCAGTAACTGTTGTTGCTGATGTGTTTGACCAAATCCCTAGTGCAAGCTAACATTTCTAAAGTTAAAACTCTTTAAACATACTGAATTCATGTATCTAAACCTGCTTCTCACAATTTTGAATACTAAAAGCTATAAACCAATTAATGCTAAGCTTCTTCACTCTCTAAAATGCCCTGGTGCTAGAGCAAGCTTTTTACACTCTAAACTTTTAGATTCTTCAAACTAACTCTTAAAATCTTTTTAACTTTTGATATTATGACTTACCTAAGCTGTGTAAAAGGTTTTGACAAAATTTATTTGACTTTAAAAGTCAAAAACAACTAGATCCAAACACTCCTTTATGGAGACTGTCTAAACTAGATTGAGTTTAAAATCTATCTAAAAGCTAAAACAGCTTAAACTTTTTATCTACTTCTATTTAAAATGACCTAATAAAGCTATGTGAGCTATAAAATCTATAGCTTATTAAGAAAAATAAGCTACTTACTCTACTAGGCTTATACTACTAACAATGACAGTTTTTAAAAGAGAAACTAAGCTTACACAAATTTAATCTAATGAAAACTGAAAACAGCTAGAGATTAAGCCTAATCAAACATATTTGAAGAGAATGAAACAATATTGAATAGAAATAAGCAATTGATAAAGCTAAAATTAAGCTAAATTGAAATATGAGAAATGTAACCTGAGAGTATTGTAGTCTCAGAACCAAAGCCACTCTTGAAGAGTGAGTGGCTTAAAAATCAAGCACCTAAGTGGCACCTTGCCTCTAAACCTGAATAACAAGCTCAATAAGCTCTTGATAGCTTATTACTCCTTGTACTTCCAAATTGAACTCAAAACAACTCAAGTTATCATGCTTTTGATTCAAATTGATTAAAGTGAGTAAATGAATTGCTTAAGAACAAAGTTTGACTGAAATTGAGCTTATGAACAGTAATAAGCTCAAATGAGCTTATTGAAAGCTTAATGAGTAAATTCGAATTATTATTGAAAACAGAACTTAAAGTAACTTGTAAACTGAATTGTTATTACTAAATTGATGAAGTATAAGATGAAAGAACAAGAGTATAAGAGCTTAAATCGTATTGCTAAAACTTGAAAGTAAATGCTTAAAATTGACGAAAATACAAAGTGAAAATTTGAAAACAAAATCAACAACTAACAAAATGAGACCTATCAGTCCTATTTATAGAAGATTGAAGGAGAGGGGTGAAGAAATCTCGAATCTTCCAATTAATCTTGGCCCTTGATCATTTTCGAATCTTTTGTGGCCGTTTGATGAATTTGATGAGGTGTTTGATCCAATTAATTGATGCCACGTGGGTAATTTGATGTAAAGGAGGTTTATGAACGAGTTCAAGTGATAAAAAGGAGCGGGGGTGTGTGGATTTGGTGATTGGGTTTGTTATGAAAAAGGGCGGGAAAAATCGTTAGGTTTGTTAGAGTTGTTAGAAACCGCGTTTTTTTCTGTTTGAAACTTTGAAGATATGGCAATAGTAGTCCCTGCGTTTGATTGTTCTCTTTTGTAGTGTAAAAGAAGTTTCACAAATTGCACTTTCAGCCCTTGTGTTTGTATTTCTTCTTTTTCCTCTTTACAAAACAACTTTCTACATTTGGCAAATTAAGTCCTTGAACTTTAAAAACTCCAAATGGGCCTTTGAAACTTTGCACACTTGTCACTTTTAGTCCTTGGCTTTATTATTTTGGTCTTTCTTGCTGTATCGGGCTGATCCGGCTTTGATTGTCTTTCATTCTTCACTCTTGACTTTGTCTTTTCCCGTTTCTTTGTCGGTTTTTGACTGTTTTTGCTTCTTTTTGTCCTTTTTATCCTTTCCTGCACAATAGACACAAAAGCACACATTTTTCTATTCTTTTGGCATTTTCTGGCTTTTATTTGGCAAAATCCTGGGTATTTAATATATACAATTAAGCATTTATCACGGTGCGATGGGAAGATGGTGACGAGGGTGATAGTGGCGTGGTGGTGTGGCAGCGGGAGTGATGGCGTACGATGGTGGGGTTGATGATGGTGGCCGACGGTGGCGGTTGGCTGGAATCTAGCCGGATGTGGGAAGCGGTGCCATAAAAGAAAAAGGAGAGGGATTGTGTATGTGTGTGTGGCTAGTTATAAAATGAGAAAACCCTAACTAGTTATGTATATATACTTGAAACTTAGAAAACAAAGTATAAATTTTAAAATACTTTAGGGAGTGATGGTGGAAATATTACCACAGGGACTGAAAACGTAACTTTTGTTAAATATTGATTTAGGACTCGTTTAAGCTACTTAACGGATGATTCAAAACACGAAACTTGCGCCATTGCGTTCCAAATGATTTTTCCCACAAAAATAAGTATTTACATGACTATTATTTCAAAAATGTTTTATAAAGTTATTTAAAATGTTTATTATTTATTTTGGTAGCCATTGGGCAAGCATTGTCCGTAAAAATAAAACTTTGACTCGAATATTCACATTTTTAACAAACGTTTTTGAAATAAAATGCAAAATAATTTATTAAATATTTTTATTAAATAAATTCTGATAATTAAATATAACTTAATTATTATCGTGTTGGTACACGTTGTGTGCGGTTTTTACAATTTGCTAGATATTTTCTTGTTTTCGTTTCAAATAAGTTTGAAAAATAAATTTGTGAATGAGAGATAAGTAATAATAAATATGATTTATTATTTAAATACGTTTCGAAAAATTTTCGTTTACGCGGTAATCGTTTTTATTTTCCAATAAAAGGTCAAACAGTCAAAAAGTCAAGACGGACACAAAAAGTCAAAAGGTAAAATAGTCATTTAAAGTTATGAAAATTGCCGGTTGTTACAACATGAGACGTTAAACAGGTTAGTAGAAGTGATATATGACTTCCTTTGTACATTTTTGCGGTTTTACGTTAACTTTTGTTAAATGGAGTCGGTCGTTAAACGGGTGAGTCGATGAGAATTTGCTTAACAAGAGACGTTAAACGGGATAGTCGAGGCGGTATTGATATACATGAGATGTTAAACGGGTGAGTCGATGAGAATTTGCTTAACAAGAGACGTTAAACGGGATAGTCGTGGCGGTATTGATATACATGAGATGTTAAACGGATGAGTCGATATGATATTGATATGCATAGATGTTAAACGGGAGAGTCGATGTGATATCGATGCACATGAGAGACGTTTAAAGGGTGAGTCAATGTGCTATTCATATACATGTAACGCTTAACGGGTGAGTCGATGTTATATACATGAGACATTAAACGGGCGAGTCTAAGTGATATATATGAGTGACGTTTAACGCGTGAGTCGACGTGAGATGAGTCGATGGTTTTGGGGGAAAGCCTGGAGCCAAAACGAAATATTGAAAATGAAACTGAAAAAATTAATTTTTAGAATTTTAGAGTGAAATACTAGTACGTAATCAAATTGAGATTGAATAAAAAACAATGGTTACCCTAAAGTGTGATGGGCACACTTTTCATTTCCCGCTTGTACTAATACCATGCCAAATTGCCAACTATTACATGTCCCCATAAACCTCTACAGTATTTCATTTTCATCTCATTTCTCATTTCATTATCTTCCCTAAAATAGCAAAATAAACATCTTAAAATGTTAGCACCTACTTTTGGTCAGAATCGAGCACGTAGTACCCCCCATCCAAGATTTAGGAGTCATTTATGGTAAGCTTCGTTTACTTTAAGTTTTTTGATTACTTTGTTTCAATATTCCGTATCATGTTTGGAGCATACAGAGTGTGAGTAAAATTGATGTTTTATGTTTTTACACAGAATCATATGACAACCTGTTTACACTAAAAAGCTATCATAGTGGAAATTTTACCTCACTACCAAATAAGAGATATTGTTATGCAGTAATAGAATGGTATGATTTAGTTGACAACAAAAGTTTTTTCATATACAGGTTTGATACAATGTTAGAGGAATTAGGTATCAAGGGTGGTAGCTTTTTGTTTTCCTATTTCAAGATACCTGGAAAATCCTTGGATGAGGGATTGGTACCACTAATTTCTCACAAAGATGTGCTTAGTCTGTTAAAGTATGTACCTAGATATAAATAAATTAAGGTGTACGTTGAAAAGCACATGATGAAAGTTGTTTTCGGTAAGGGTAATGGTAAGGGTAAGCGTGAGGTTATTGAGGAAATTGTGGATGATGATGAGGTCAATGAAGCGAGTGAGACTGGAAATAGGGGTCAATCATTCTTGTTAGATGAAAATAATGTTCAGACTAGAAATATGGATTCAACAAGTAAAGTAGACCACCCACCATGGTCTTCTAGAAGTTTATCTGATTCTAACATTAGTGAGCACCCTGTAAGCATGAATGAAAAAAGAAATAAGAGGTGTAGTGAAGAATTCTGGTTTAGAATACAGTTATTTAAGAATGACTTTGCGTTTGGCTTAGATTTAAGTCAGGATCCTATAGACATGACAAAGGAGGTCAAAGACGAACAGGATATGCAAGAGCCTGTATATTATAACTTTCATCCTCTAATGTATGACAGTGATTATGACCATAGCATAAGTGGGCTGGAAGGGGATCTTGAGAGATGGAATGATGACAAGGATTTGTTGCAGCAAGTGGATCTATATGATTGGCAACAAGATCCTTATGATGGAGATGATGAAGCTGAAGTGAACGCAGAGTTGTTTGCTGAGCTAGATGATCTACTTGAGTGTTTGCCTTTTCTGAATGATAAACTAAAAGAAAATGTGGTAGGTGTTGATGCTCCAGCTGTAGCTGTTGAAGAACAGTTGGAAAGGATAAAGCATGTGGTTGATGAGGAGATTGAAAGACCAAGGAAGAGGAAAAGAGAGAACGAAGACGAGAGTGCATCTGCCAATGTACTTCCCTTTAGAAAGATCAAACAAGAGGATAAACTTGAATCCATTTAAGAAGGCTGAGAAGGCAATGAAAGATATGGTTTGGGATTTCTTGTTTAAGACACTAATCTATTTATGCCGTTAAAAAAAACTAATCTGTTGTTATGGTACCCATGCGTATAGGTTTGACTCTTGACACTGATAATGAAAGGGATTTAAGTTAATTAGGGAAACATATGTAATGTGCCAAGAGTTGACCGTTCGCTGTCAAGAGAGGGGGGAGCAAATGATGGAAATGCAAAGGTTTTTGTCTGGGTCTAATGTTGTTGTTGAGTCTTTCAAATTGCTTAAGGAGCTTCAGGATAATGAATTGGAGAAATCTAGGGAGATGATTAAACTAATAAGTAAAACTCAACTCAAGGTCTTGGATTTGTATGTAGGAATACAGTAATCTTGTCTGTTTCTTCTCCAAATGAGCCCAAGTCACGTGTATTTCCTCCAAATGCCATCCAAGTGCTAAAAACCTGAAAACAAACAATTAAGCACACAATCTAGGCATATTTGCATGATTTAAGGGGTTAAATGACCCCAAAATAATGTATAAAATGGCACCTCATCAGTAAACCTTAAAAGGCTTACATGCCTATAAATATACAAGGATAAGAGGGATGTGGGGTGGTAATTTTTCATTTATCTAATCTAATATTCTCTCGGTTCACCCTATATAGGATTTCACACACCCCTTTCTCTCTTTCTACCTCTAACGCTACTTGTCTCTCTCTCTCTCTAGCCTAGTTATGTTGTGTGAAATATAGTATATTCAACATAAGAATTTAAAATTATTACCCTCATGTGCGTTAATGTACTCCACGATTATTGATACTCTTAATTCGGTCATTAGTTAGTTTATATCGAGTTATTAGAAAACTCAAGTGTAGGGATGTAACTATAAATCCCAAGTCATGTATATATCATTTCATTTTAGCAGATTCACAATGGCAGTGTAAAAGTGTACATTAAAAAATTACAGCCTGCCATCCTGCGTATGTTTAAGTCAAGAGAGTGTCAATAAAACAAAAGAAAGAGTTTTAAGTAGAGTTTTATACGATTGTTGGAGTTTTATCGCATCTTGTCTTAGCAACACCTTGTTTATACATGTAATTTTATAGATAATTAACTTGCCACCTGAAAAATATCCTCCGTTATCCCTTCCTGTGTTTTCCATACCCTTTGCCTATCATTACAGCCCTTTGTAAATCCCTCTTTGATAGTTGATTCTAGGTGCTTACGCCAAAGTGGTGGAGGTTATATCCTTTATCAAACTTATGGTAATCTATATGCTATGACAGGCAGTGAGTGAAATTTTCTCATTTCCTATTATGTTATATATATTGTATACATTCGAGAGATAAGAGAATCCAAACACTTATGTGAGGTGCTAGTGTATGAGTTCGTGCTCTTGAAACTGGTAAAAGTGTATTGTCAAACTGATTTGGCTATAAATTATTTTTCTTTAGTAAGTTAAATGCTCCAGACTTTACTATTTAGGTCATGTTTGGTAGCTAGCATTTAGAAGCATTTTGGAGCGGTAAGCGACAAGCAGTTAGCGGTTTGGTTGTAAAGCTTGTTTGAAAACAAAGCAACCAGAGTTTGGATTTAATGCAACTGCTTCAATTTAAAATGCTTGTTAAAGAAGCGTTTCAAGCGAATGCTTGAGTGTTTTGTTTTTGGTTACTCATATACCCTCAATAAGTTTCTTATTTTCTTAATTAGTTTCTTATTTTAATGTGTATATGCCCCTTTTCGTAGTTTTACACTTTATAATTACTGCTACTGCTACGTTACCAAACAATTTTTTTAGCAAACAACTACTGCTTACTGCTAGTAACTGTTGCTGCTTCCAGCTTACTACTACTGCTTACTGTTGGTCGTAATAATTGTGTAAAACATGAATACTTTAAGAAATGAAGAACAAGTTTTACACAATACCCATTTGATAACTAATAACACAATTTGTACGTTTTCAATGTTTATAAATCTTATTAGAAATGAATCAAAGATTTACAAAGGATAGTTGCGAAACACTATCCCAATTGAATGACAAATAAACTCTCATGAATCAAAGCTAAGCTTATACTTCATGAGAGGATGATCCTATCAACTATAATACATTGTATTATTTTTTGTTTGTTTAGAATCGATGTCTATCCCTATTACAAACATTTCTTTATATAGTGGAGAGTACAAAGATAATAAGTGGTGATGGTTGTTGAGATGTGTCATCCATCCAGTGGAGTTCCCTTTTTGGAAAAGCAACAACCATTCTTTTGAGTGATCATAATTGTTTCCACCTTTATGAAAACTCTTTGTCCTTGCTTGGTCCCCACCATATATGTTTGTTTCTTTCAGGGAGATAGACAATGAGGGTTATTGAGATATTTGTCAAATCTCAAAGACTCTCATGTTGCTTGTAGCTCATGTACTTTACTCACTGACACCGCATCAGTGAGATAAAGTGTTTCTTCAGTTGGTCTTCGACGTCCCTGAGGCTTCATGTTGAGAGAGATTTTTACAACACTCACTGATTTATTTATCAGTGAGTAACTCACTATTTATTTAGTGAGTAAATTAGGCTATTTATATTTAAATACTTATCAGGGGTAATTGGGTTAAAATTTCGACTCAACACTTACTGGTACTGCTTACTGCTACTACTTACTGCTACTGCTTACTGCTACGTGTCACCAAACACACCCTTACTAGGTAGAAAAGCTCATTTGCTTGAGGACAAACAAATTTGAAATGTAAAGATATTTGATGAGGTGTAATTTTATATACATTTCCGGGGTCATAACCCTTAAAATAATGCAAATATGTCTGTTTATTGCATTAAATCCTTTCTTTTAGTGTTTAGGTAGTTAGGAAGAATATGGATAGAATACACTTGACTTGGACTCTATCTGGAGAAGAAACGAAGACAAAATACAAGTTTTAGCTTCCTGACTACCTTTCTAATGCCTTCACCAAAAGTGCCCAGAAAGTGCTAAAATAAAAACAAGTTTGACGGCTAGTAAATCCCAACGGTCTAGCTGACGGCGTCATAACAACAAGGTGGTGGCGTCACAACCTTTGGTAACGACCCAAACTCTATATATAGTTTTGCCTTATTTTTACATTTTCGTATGGAAACTTAGGGGTTCTTTAGAGTTGATACTTAAGACGATTTTTATGGCTTTATTTGCCCTTGATTACTCATATACTCAAATGTTTCATTAAGTTAAGTGATTCAATCTTAATCATTCATTTATGATGTCTTTTTATTGTTTGATTGTGTACTTTTTTCCTTCTTGTTAACATGTTAGGCTAAATTAATTAGTGTTTGCTTAAGTTTGCATGAAACCTAGTTGTAATATTTAATATATTGTTTCTCGCTAGTGGATACTTGAACTATCACATACTACAAATTCAAATCAGGTCAATTCAACACAATTCAAATAATATAACTCAAACAAAATAGGCCTCAGACTCAAAAAATAGCTCGGCTCAAACCAAGTGGGAAGGAACTATCCCACGGATCCAAGCCAACCGGCTCCACTTGTCTAATTCAATTCAAACACATAGCAAGTAATAGCCACATAGACTCATGCCATTTTTAAGATCAACATCAAATATCACAGTATAAAACATCACATACTCAAGCATCGTTTCCACCCCAATGAAAAAACTTAGTATCGATAGGGGGCTTATGACACTCACCTGTTTCGTGCAGCTATCAAGCAATGCAAACTCTTCGTAACAACTTTACACAGTAAAAGCTCATGTTACCATCGGTAAGCTAAAAGCTTAATCATTATAACAACCCTAATGATGGACTAATAATCATCTAACTATATGTAAAGGACTCTCTACATCATTTTAACCATCATTATCCTTGATTTACTCTTTGTTTATTTTAAACACTTATAAACTTTCAGCTATAATGCGAGAATTTTGTACCAACTTCCCGACCTAAAACCATAACACAACGCATATATAAATTCCCATAAAATTTCACACATGACCCCACATGTGTAGATAAGTTACCCCAGAAGTCATGCATTCATATTCACCCTAGTATACCTTTGAAAATCAACTTATAAAACTGGTCAATTCGGATTGATTGCACACTAAAAAGTTTCGACTTTAAAACACAACTTAAAAATTAAGTTTGCCTTAAGCCCTTTGGAGGTTTCTTAATAGACCTTATGAAAATTTATTTATGTAAAGGGATTAATTTAAAACACTTCTTAAGAGCGTTTCACCTCACTTTAGTTGGATCAAAATTCGTCTGAGAAAACAGTTTTGACAACAGTTTGTAAAACAACATTTGACCCCCCTTCCTGGACCATAAAACTTCGAGGTAGATGTTTGGAAAGAAGATTCAAAAAGCTACAGTTTAAAAAAAGTAATCATGTTGTTTGCAAATTTTCTCCATCATGCAGATTATTCGCCCAACAAATTGGACCTAAATTCTGCTCATTTAATTAACACCAAAACGCATAATTCAAGCCTAATTCCTCATTAAAAAATCAATAACCACTACCAATTATGAACCCTAATCATTAATTCACCAATTAATTACGTAGACTAAACCTCTAAATTAGAAAAACCTAATTAATTTTATGATATAACTTAATCCATATGTTTAGATTACATAAATTAACCATGATAACTAAAAGATTAAAACTAGGAATAGAATGATTATTCTTAATAACTTGGATTAAAAAACCTTTTTTTTTTTTTTCTTGAGGATTCTGTCGAACCAAGGCTTAAGGGAGAGAAAAAAAATCTGTATTTTCTAATCCTTGGTTTGCTTATATAGGCCTAATGGATAACCCCTTTCTACAAGTTTGAGCCCAACCTGGACTTCTTTTCCTTTTTTTACTATTCATCCATAAATTTTTTTTTCTTTATTATTTACTAAAAGAACTAGAAGTTTGATAATTTATAAAAACCATAAACTATCTCCAAAACCTTCTTTCGCCAAAACCTACGTTTTTGCTTTCTAAAATACTTTTCATTACCATATTCACTGTTTATATGGAAAGATTTTACCAAAAACTCTCATATTTAACAAACTCCTTTTCTTTTCCAAATGACAGCTTACATTTTAAATCATCACCTAGACAACCACTTATTAACCAACAAACCATTTATTTCAAAATACTTATTCATTCATTTATCACTATACGTGATAACAAATAAAAATTTCTCCATCATATACTCTATTTCTCTTAACTTTTAAAAACAACCCCCCTCTTAACCTAACTTTATTTAATTACTAACACAAAAAATAGTATAGTATAAAATACTTACACATTAACACAAAAACGCCTAAAATTCAATAACCATTTCTTCGCTCACTCAAAAGTGAACGAAATGAGCTTAACAAATTTTAAACACAAATCCATTCCTAATGAGACAATCACGCTTCATGGATTGATTATCCAATCTCACATATCTCACAGACAAACACATATAAACACTATAAACACATATAATCACATAAACGTAAATGGCAACAGACACTTAGTCACACACTATATAGGTTGTGACTAATGCTCAAGTCACGGTTGTTACATTATCCCCACCTTCAGAAAATCTCGTCCCGAGATTTAACTACTCGAGGCAATATCACTATCGACAAACAACTGAGGACACTTAGACCTCATTTGATCCTTGCGTTCCCAAGTAAACTCAGGGCCACGCTTCGAATTTCACACGAAATTGTTTCCTATCACTATCTTATAGCTTTTAACTCTTGACCTCTCGGGTCCACAAACTCACAGGGTTCCTTGACAAAACAAAGAGTCTTGTAACCTTAATCTCGACAAACTTTCACATACCGAATCAATGCTAATGACTTTTCTTACCCCCACAAGGGTGCAATTGCTACACAACAAACCTAAACGAAAAGAAACATCCTCTATTAGAAACCTCACTCGTCACTCGAGGAAACTCGAGCAATCCTTAGTTGGGTAACAACTCATTTACAACCCGGTTCTCGCAACTCATCAAACAAGAATGTCTTGAAACACGTTATAAGTTGGTACAAATCTAACGTTTTTAAAGATCGCTCGATTCGAATTTATTCATAAAATAACTATAACCAAATCACAAAAACACATCTTAAGGGCATATTAAGGTCAACAAGAAACCTTTACGTACCCAACTTCAATTAAAACTCTCAATGATCTCTTGCTCAACGAACAAGTATGGATACTTAGTTTACCTGAAGTCCTAAAGACCTCCCTTCAAGTCCAATCGAATCTTAACTCAATGAACATTAATTACTTCTAATAGTTCTTTAGCAAAACCAAAAATTCGAATTTGACACTCTAAACATGTCATGCACACTATTCATCTCTTTTTAGGTAATATCAACAATAACCCTTTCAAAAATCTCAGAATGGACCTTTTACCTTGGTATTCAAACTGTACCATACTTTTTTGAAACAGCATACACCCTTCAAACTGATTACTCTAAGGAACACTCAATATACCAGCCTCAAGTTAATAGTTAAACTTCCACTAGGATAATCCTTGAACCAAACTCGGTTCATTCCTCTTGAATGTCGCTAGTTACAAACCATAAAACGGTAACCTACATTCCTTTCAACACAATTGCTTCAAGTGAAGCAATTCATACCCGAAAGATAATCCCCACCTTAGGAAAACTATCTCGCAAAAGATAAGTATCCCAACACCTCTAACATCCACAATACATGTCCTAAGCATAGCTAGAAATGGGGTGACTTAGTCAGTCCATTGACTTACACCCAATGCATGTATTCCACTACTCAATATTGGTAACTTGAAATACATCTTTTAGTTAATCCTTTCTCACTTTACTCGGATAAATCAAAGTTTTAGCAACAATTTCCTGAAGACCCTTGATACTCAACTTCCACTCTTGAATACGCTAAATACTTGCTACCGCAAGAGCTATATTTTTCTTCATACTCGAACCAATTGAAAAACTAACACCACACTAAGTTTGTCCGCTTCAGGATGGATTATAATACTTTATGTATACGCCTCTTCAATAGCCATTTTTGAACCACTCTCTACCTCTTTTCACATATCAATGGTCCATGCCACACAACATCTTATTGTTGACACGTTCTTTGCTTTGGACATCCTAATTTTACACCACCAACATCCTTTTTCTCGATCTTAGTTGGATCGTCATCGTCATCTCAGATATCATTCTTGGCTTACTCTTTTTTTTCCTATCCACGATTCATACACACCACACTTTTCCCTTTCCCCGATGGTACTTGGCCTTGAAAACCATTAACCTCACTAATAACTTAATCATCGGACTCGCCTCATGTTCATCCTTCTGATTGAAAGTGTGTTTGCAAACGTTCATGATCCTTAGATCACTCTCACAATCATCTTCACTAATGCCTCTAGCATTATATGCAAAACCCCTATCACGTTAGTCATATAATCCTTTATAAGATCTTCAGTTGCGCGCGTACAAAGCAATCCCTTTCCCTTTTTCCCAAACATGCTTTCAAAATCCCTCTACTTCATGCGTCATATATCTACGAAATAGTTTGCTCCTTCCGGCAAATGCCAAGTCGGTCATTAATTAGAGGGACAAATACTGAGTTTAATTGGTCATCAGGAGGATCAAGTTAGGCAACTGGAGGAAGATATGAGAAAAACAAAAGACACGTTTATGTGTCGTGCGGATAGTTTAATAGCAACCTTAAAGATCAAAATAGAGGCACAAAGAGTTCATTCCACAAAAATAGAAAAGATCACTAGATTTCCTACTCACACCCCTACCGTAACCCCTGAAACACTCAAGCCTACCATGGTGCATAGGGTCTCAATAATTTCTAAGATTGAACCCACTAACTATAGAACCCCTCACTAACACCTAAGCTCCAACCTCAAAATGCCAATACTTTATTCATTTGAGGAAAATAAGCTTGAGTATGAAGATGAAGATGCATTCGAGATAAAGATGATGGGAACCGGAATGGATAAATAATCGTTGGAGAATAATCTCTATGAGAATGACATAACCTCGATTATTTATCATAATTTTTCTCCAACTTTAAAACCACCCATCAAACCAAAGGATTCGGGTAGCTTTAGGATGAAGGTAGTAGAACCCTTGACCATTCACACACTGCCTTCACCTCACTTGGCATACCTCTATTGAAATGATGTGTATCATTACTATCACCCGCACTTGACCTTAAGTGTAGGGGATACCTACCTTTACGCGTCAAATAAGCGTAAAGTCAGGCTCGTGACTCGAACAAAAACAAGCGCTTTTTGGGAGGCAACCCAATCTATTATTTTCATTAGGTGTGTCTTGTGTGTCTAGTGTGTTTGTTTTGAGTCATATGATTATACTAGTCAATTTTGTGGTTTATGCAGTAAATTTTACAGGAAATAACTAATAGGATACTTGTGCAGAATTTCTTCCAAAAAACAAAGAGAATTTTCTTTACAGTGTCTGAAGACGGCGTCAGGATTTCTCCTGACGGCGTCGCCAGCCCAGATACTATAAAATTCATATATTTTTGAATTTTTGAAAAATAACTTTTGTATACTTTCCAGAATTTGTAATTTTTCTGAAACATGCAGAAAACCACGACTGCATTAGTATTTTCATCCTATCTTTATTGCTTTCGTATAGTCTAAACTTAGTTAATGAGGTTGTATTTATCATTCACCCGTGGATTTTATGCTTGGTTTAGTTGTCTTTGTCTTTGATTTACAAGTTATATTTGATGAGAATAAGCTTGGAAGTTCTTAGGAAGTTTCATTAGATGATTCTTGGAGGAAGATTTAACCAGTTATCTCATGTTTCTTCACCATTATCGAGCAAACCATGGGAGTACTAATTTCTTTTACTTGTTTTCTTTTCCTTTTATTCGTTTTTACTGGTACTTCTAAAGAACATTGGGGACAATGTTCAACTTAAGTGTAGGGAAAATAAGCCTTAGAAACTATTCCTTCAATTTTCATTTGCTTGTTTCTTAAAATGATGGGTAATATATCGAAACATAGCATAAACGGTAATTTTTGACCCAAATTTTAAAAAAATTATGACACACACCGACGAAAACCGAGTATTAATAGCGTCTCATGTATAGGAATGTATATGACTAGCACAAAAACCCTCAAAATTCCACCCAAAAAATGTGAGATTCGCCTTTAGATCTTTAGGAATTCGGGTATCCATTTTTGATACCCAAGATAATTTATACGTTTAGCTTTCTCGAGTTAAGGTTCAAATGCAGTCATATGTGACTATTCCGTCATTACGGATGTGTACGTATGGTCTTTGTCGCCTTTTCTGGAGCATTGGTATCGGTATTAAATTATATGAGTGTACCGATAATATATTAAATTCTAGAACTTGTTTTTGTGATGCTTCTTGAGATCACATAGTAAGTTTTAGGATTTGCTAGAAAAGAGGCACTAGGATTAACCCATGTTTTAAACCTGTAATTGTTATTATGGTCACATCGACTATATAATTATCCCATACCATTGCCATGCACTCATTTTTAGTGCAGGATACCCCTAGTACAACCCTCCGAGCCTATCCTTTTTCACAGTTCTCGTAATTTTCTAGTTAAACCGGACTATTAATGAAGAGCATTGTCACCCTTGAACTAATTGTTACACCCAAATCACCATAGCCTACCATGTATGTACTCACCTTTAGTACATTAGTATTTTAACCCAAGTTAATTATTGAGTACACGGTTGCTAAGTTCTTATACTTGTAAATACAGTTTTGAGACGATTGAGATTCATGGTAGTATTCATCTTATGAAGAATTGGAGAAAAAGTAATTTATTACCCCCAATAGAGCTAAATAAGCTCAATGTTATGTTGATCTACCTCAATTCGGGTCATTAGTTAGATTGCAATAATCGAGTATATAAAAGTTCAAGTGTATGGGTGTCTCTATAAACCCCCATGATGTATTATATGTAACATCCGAGAATTTACGAAATTTTGAATGACGATTTTACCCTTTGACTTTTAGGGTCTGACTTGACTTTTTGACTTTTGGTCTTTTATTGCCACATAAAAGCGATTACCGCGTAACCGGTAATTTTTCGGAACATATTTAAAGAAGATATATGTTGTTTCTAAGCTGACTTATCAAAAATGGCCAACTAAATCACGTTTTCACGACTCGGACTCTAAAGCAATTTGATGTAAAACGACATTCCTGACAACTTTCTAGTTTTGACCGAGACCCGAAAACAGTCAGAAGGTGACTGAAATGCCCTCGCAAGATTTAGAAACAAGAAAATAATTAAATTATGTTTAATTGACACTTTTTATTAAATAAAATTATTTAATAAATTAGTCATCATTTTATTCAGTAACGTTTGTTGATAACACAAATATACGGGTTAAAATTTTGTTTTTATTTTTACTTTCGGACCAGACATAACCGGATTTACCAAATAAATAACAAATATTTTTATATAAATGTTATAAAAATATTTATGAAAGACTATCAAATGAATACTCATTTTAGGTATAAAAGCCCATTTGCTTGAGGACAAGCACATCACAAGTGTAGGGGTATTTGATGAGGTGTCATTTTATGCACTTTTTTGGTGTCATTTAACCCCCTAAATCATACAAATATGCCCAGATTATGTGTTAAATTGTTTGTTTTTGTGTTTTTAGCATTTGGATGGCTTTTGGAGAAAATATACGTGACTCGGGCTCAATTGGAGAAGAAACAGACAAGACTACGACACTACACCAAAGTCTCTTGAAGAATTTCATACATTGCCTTGCGACGGTGTCAGATCATACAAGAGAGGGCGTCAGGAAACATATGACGGCATCAGAACGTAGCTGCTTCAAAAGAAAACCTAGAAGATTTGGCGGAACGACGACGTCAGAAACCTTGTTACGTTGTCGCGCTCAAAAACCTATGTATACAAACCCGTTTTAAGGTTTTTAGTGGTGTAACTTTTGGGAACCGAACTCTAATATTAGAAGTCGATTGTAGCAGCTGTTTAGGTTTTGAGGGTGTCAAAACCCTCATGTATCAGCCTTAAACACATGTTTGAAGCAAGTGAAGTCTATTTGTCCCTTTAATATTTCAATATGTCTATGTGTTGTTTGATTAATTATTGTTCTTCACTTCCTTTTAATATACTAGGCTAGATCTCTTTGGTATTTACATATGATTGCATGAAACTTAGTTTGTAGACCCTTTTAATGTTGCCTCCTATGATGGATGTGCGTGTTAAGCTTTATAAAACTAGCCATAAGATATTATATTAGCATAGACGTCTAGGGAAACACGAGTGTGTAGAAAGGATACTATCGGTAACAGTCTTCATACTACCTTACCCTTAATATGGTTGATCCCTCTTAAGTGTTTTAAATGCATGTAATGTACTCTTAGAGGCTTTGTAATAATCTTCATACTACCTTACTTATGCGTTGCCTTAACGGAATATTACGTAGACGACGGGTTTGTGTAATTCGTTCATGACTTAGGAGATACTTATACAGATCATTGCAAGTGTGACAAAGCAATAGAATTAGGAGAAGCAAACTAGGAAGTAGTGCATGATTAAGTAAATACATTTGTTTATCATATAGTTATCACCAAAGTAGTTTAGATTTATTTTTAGTTTAATTAATTAAAACCAAACCAAACCTCTCAAACAATGATTTTTACTTGCTTTCATAAAAATATAAAAAGAATCTTCTTTCAACCCCTTAGACCTTTGTTAAATTCTGTTCGAGCCTTCCCAACTTATTCCCCTAGAGAATGATAACAACCCCCCGAGTCTTGCCTTACTACACTACAACGGTTAGGTGCTCTGCCTAGGGAGTTGTAAAACCTGTTGCGTTTACAACGACCGCATCACCTCTATGATATTCCTCTCTAGAATAATAGCAAAAGCATCTTCAATATCAGGGAGAGTCTCTCTATACAAAAGACTACTTCTAATAGGTTAGAATACATCATTAAGACCCATTAAAAATTGCATAAGTTTCATTAATTGATTATGTTTCAAAACATCTTCTCTAGCAACACAAGAACACTTAGGCAATTTGGTCATAATGTCAAATTCTCTCCATAATGAATTAAGTTTATGATAATATTCAGAAACAGTTAGTTCACCTTGTTTAAACCCATGAATTTTTTGTAACAGATTAAAAATTATAGATCCATTAAGTTTGTCATAAGTTTCTTTAAGTTCAGCCCAAATCTTAGCAGAATTATCAGAGAAATTTTGACCAAGAAACAAGTCTTTAGAGACTGAATTTAACAACTAAGAAAGCACAATAGAATTGCATCTCTCCCACTAATTAGACAGGGGAGCACTATTAGCCAAAGTATACTTAACACATGTATCATCAATAAAACCAATTTTTTTCTAGTATTAATGGCTAATTTTATAGCAGCAGCCCAAACTCTATAGTTTTTCTAGTACCATTAATTATCACTTATATAATAGTAAATCATAAGTCAAATCACTATTTATTGTTGCTAGGCCTAACCATTATGAAAATAACAAGAAATCACAAGTAAACAAATAAGCACAGAGACAGAACACAGCAAACAAATAATCAACAATTGAAAGACATAAATAGAAAGAAAAGACATCAACTCCTAAGATTTACAAGAATCTTGACTGAGAGAACTGGAGTTGTCCAGAGCAGGTATTCACACCAATCAATGTTAGAGGATTAAGATGTTAACCGAACTCGTTTGCACCCTCAACAATCAAGGTATGTAAATCTTAAAGAATTAGAACACACTTACAGAGCAATAAGCAACAGAAACACAAGATCAATCACCTACATACTTGATTCACTTAGTCAAGTATGTAGATGAACCCAGAGAACAAAAGCCCCAAAATCAATATTAAGGCTTCAAAACCCTAAAACCAATTTTCTTTAATTAAACCACAGATCCACCAAATCAAAGCCCAATCGACCAAGATCTACCACCAGTTAATCACCAGAACCCAAGAGATAGAAAACCCCTAAATTCAAACAAACCTTAATTTCTCAAAACCACCAGATCATAACCTGGCTCTAATACCATGTAGAAATTATACACAGATATGAGCGAATCCAACCAACCACCCCTTAGTTCACTTATAAGATCAAATTTATTACAATATTAAAAGAGAAAACTAGATTGAACACAAAGAATGATCAATCAATACAACTGAGAACAATACAAGAAACATATAGATCAATACAGTTGATCTATCAATACAATAGCAGACATTAATAGAGAGAGCTTTTAGGGTTCTTGATAGAGAAAGAGAGATAAATCATAATGCCCAAGGATCTCAGCTCTAGCTTTTATAGGCAGCAACAACCAGCAAATAACAACAATTGTCCACGCACATACAACCGACATACAAACAAAGACTAAACAAAAAATGTTAGAGTTAGAAAGAATGGGACTATAATAAAAATAGTCCCTGAACTATTTATTAGATAAAACTTGATAATTCAACATTATTGCTTGAGGTTAGTGTGATACTTCAAACACATTTCATTTTTACTTCGATAGTAACTATTTACCTAATAATTTAGACAAGTTGAGTGTTTATAGTTTTTGCTACAAGGTTCTAATTTAGCTCGATAAGCACATATATTTATAACAATTCCTTATTTCTTATTCAACCCATTATTATATATTCATATTACTTTGTTAGTAACTTAGTACGACTCATAGCATTTAGAATACAGAGATAATTACCTAAAAATATAACTAAGTTTTCATTTTGGGTATATTTAGCGAGACGCATTTAAAAGTAGTGAACATTGAACGCTATTGATGAGGTGTTATTTTATACATTTTTTCGGGGCCATTTAACCCCCTAAATCGTTCAAATATGCCTAGATTATGTGCTTAATCATTTGTTTTTAAATACACATGACTTGGGCTGATTTGAAGAAGAAACAGACAAGATTACGACTCTACACCAAGAATCATGAATAATTATGCACACAGCGCGTGGAGACGGCGTCGCCATCATAAAGCGATGGCGTCAGGATCATCATTGTGAGCGGGTCAAATATCTACGACGGTGTCAGACGTGGCCAACTTAAAGAGGATTTAGAATCATCCACGTGGCGACGGCATCACGACTTCAAAACGACACCGGCGCACCGTTTGTCCTACATATACAAAACCGATTTTAGGGTTTTAAGTGTGTAACTTTGTATAAATTTTGGAAGACGAATCCTAGTTATTCTAGCATCTTTTTAGGTCATTTTAGGGCCTCAAAACCCTATTGTAACTACCTTCAATCCATGTTTTAATCAAGTAGATTAATTTAACATAATCATTCAATATGACTATGTGATGTTTTGCTGATTTATGTTCTTTGCTTTCTTTTATAACCATGTTAGGCTAAACCCTCCTTGTTATTACTATTGATTGCATGAAAACTAAGGTTGTAGATACTTTTAATGTTGCTTCTTGTTGATGGATGTGTGCGTTAGGCTCTAGAAAACAATCCATAAGATATTAAATTGACATAGACGTCTAGGGAAACAAAAGAAAGTATCTCGTTCGGCTCCCAAACAAGAATAGCTAGTTCGGCTCCCAAAGTAAATAGCTTGTTCGGTTCTGCTAGTTCGGTTATCTACTTCGGTTCTTCTCGTTCGGTTCCAACACAAAGTATCTTGTTCGGTTCTCCTCGTTCGGTTCCAACAGTTACGAAACTCAAATTTTCAAAACTCAAAAAAACACGATTTTTAATGGTTTTTAGCAAAAAATTCTTGTACAACTAGTGTTACTAACCCTATAGGAACAATAAAAATGAAAACTTTAAGGTTTTTAAGCCAAAAAATTTGAATCACTAATTTGCTCTTTGTAAAGGTTTTTGAACACAAATCAAACACAAAAACTAAACACACCACTCCATGGCTCTTGATACCAATTGTAGAATACTAGTAATCTTATGATCTAACCAAGAACAATAGTGAGATGTGGGTTGTGATGTTAGAGAGAGATTGGATGGAAAATGGATGAATTGTATAAATAAAATGTGGTAAAAATGGAACAACCAACCCTCTCCAAGACTAGGAGAGGGGCTATATATCTCCTAACATTGGCCGGCCATGGGCTAGAATGGGTCTCCCATGGGCCTTGGGCCGGACTAGATTACTAATCTAATCATTATACTAACTACGAGCTAAGACATGTTACAACTTGGAAGTGACCGACACTTTTCGTGTTTCCAACACTACCCTTTATAACCTTCGCCAATGTTTCGTACATTAGCTTTCTTGTAGTCTATCTTTTCTTTGTGTTAATTGTTTCGTAATCCATTCTCGTCAACCACCATGGGAGAAGCGAATCCTATCCGTACTCTTGAAGATTACTCCAAACCTAGCCACGAGGGCTACTAGAATACCATTGAGCTCCCCGTAAGGAACAATGTGGTACCTCTTCGATCTGACACCATTCGGTTGGTGCAAAATGGATGCTCATTCCACAGACTTCGGTCCGAGGATCCAAACCAACACCTTAAGGATTTCTTAAAACTTGTGGACTCACTTGACCTTGACGGTGAAAACAGGGAAAGAACGCGCCTGCATTTATTTCAATTTTCCCTTTTGCTATCAAGCTAGAAATTAGCTTGAACGACTTCCAACAGGATCCATCACCACATAGGAGGATCTTACTACTCGTTTCCTTGATCAATTCTTTCCATCGGGAAGAACTGCAAAACTCCGCAATGATATCCTGATGTTCCAACAACATCATGGAGAATCTCTCTCAAAAGCATGGACTCGTTTCAAGGACTTACTACAAAAATTCCCTCATCATGGCATCGATCTTTGGCTTCATGTCTAAATTTTTTATGACCATGTCAATCCCGTCACAAGACGAACCATTGACCAATCAGCCGATGGTAAGCTTCGTGATCGAAACACCAAAGAATCCTGGGCATTATTAGAGGACCTCACCCTCTATGACAACGAAAGTTGGAACGACCCAAGGGATTTCGCTAAGTCGGTCAAGGTAATTACTTTGCCTCAAGATGTACCGAGTACATCCAGCCGCCGTCTAATCGAGCTCGAAAATCAAATCCAACGCTTGATGGAAGCTCATCTTGCTCTGACGCAACCTACTCAAGTGAACAAAATCACTACCTCATGTGAGATCTGCAGTGGTCCCCACAACACTCAGTATTGCATGAAAGATCCCGAACAAGTCTTTGTGGAATACGCATCCTTGCGTACCGATGAAGCGAGAGGTAAGTGGTATACTTTAAGACCGAGCAAAATGATTTTGGTGACACCTACAATCCATCATAGAAAAGTCACCCAAACCTTAGGTGGAGACAACCCTAAAATTCCTAAAATAAATTTTCAAACCCACCTAACCGGTTCCAACCTAACGGTTCAATCTCGAACCGTTCCTTCAACAACCGTCCTTAAAGCTTTAACAATCAATCAAATCTAGAAGGTTTGGTATCCAACTTCATGGCATCTCAAGACGCTAAACTGTCCAAGTTTGAAGCCAATTTCAAACAACAACAGAATGAGATGACCAACAAAATTGACACAGTGTTGAAGACCATCACTGATCGAATAGCGGGCACAATACCTAGCGACACGGTTAAGAACCCGAAACTGAGTACTTCCCCAGTTTTGTCTGCTCGTTCTTACCCAACTGAAGACCCGCAATGCTCAACCTATGTTCATGGTTCGATCAACGCCGTCACAATCCATCCCAAGCGACAAAGCAACTCTCATGATGACAGAACATAAGAGAATGAGGAAGAAGACAAGGACAATTCAGAAAATATCCATGTCAACCCTTCTACACCACCCGATCCATCTGTTTCATTCATCACCGAAAAAGTCCTCAAACTCAATTCATTCTTCGAATCACTCGGGTTGGTTGCCCAATCATCCAACACCAAACTAGTTTGCACCAAAGGGGATGACGGTGACGTAATGTTTATTGAGATAGTCCAGAAGAATGACGATTCCCGCAAGGAGGAACCCGAAGTAGGAGAACAAGAAGTGGAATATTTTGACATGTTACCAACTAGGAGTGAACTAGCATATCACAAATACCTCATATATGGTCCAATCCATTCTATATTTCTAAGGAACCCCATCATTATAGAAGGATGCCCATCAAACCTCAAGATACCATGCAACATTGGACACGTGCATGTGAAGAAATCATACATTGACCTTAACTTCCCTATAAATATCATGACCGGATGATGTATAATTGGATCATGAGACGAAAACTTGAACCTAGGGAGAATTCAAATAGAGGAGTTAGCAATTTCACAGGAAAGATTAAGGGAATGCATATTTTCATAGGAAACTTCACATATGTCATAGACTTCATGATTGTCAAGGATATGAGTTCGATCATAGATCTTAGGATGTCACAAGTAGTGCTAGGGAGGCCTTTCATTGAAATATCCAACATAACTTACGACCCACCCGAAGGTGTAGTAAGGTTCACTAACTAGTAAGGTTCACTAACGGGACCGAGGAAGTTGCTTACAAGATGCCCTATAAGATTGAGCAATACAACTCGCTATCGAACTTAGAAAAAGAGCACACAAAATCGGTCTACCTTAGGAACGAGGAGGACAAGAGAAGAGGAGTGGAATACGTGATGAGCAAAATATTAGGATTTTACAAAGAATGCCTGGAGCTTGGACCCCGAGTATTGCGATCTGGAATGGTTGATGAGGGAGAAGTTACGTAAGGACGTATGACTTAGAGTCTAGTACTAGACTCATTAAATAAAGAATAAGCGCTTTTTGGGAGGCAGACCCAATATTTTACTATTCCGCATATTAGGAGTGTCTTGTGTTTTTATTCTTATATTGTTTGTTTTGCTTGTGTTTAAATTATTTTGTAATCATACTTTGTTTGTTTATAACTTCGTCTTATTTACAATCAAAGGTATTTTGCAACAAAATAAGTGTAGGGGAATATATCCCCTTTTTTATAACCGAATTCAAACATTTAAAATAAATTGTTTTTGATTATTTCGCGTTCAGTTACATATGATTGTAGATTAATTCCAAGTTTTTATGCCAGTACTTTTCTTTAGATGTTGGACTAATAAATTGCCTGGTGCAGAAATATTTCCTCAGTAAAAAACGATGTGGAGTTTCTCACAAGTGCCTGGAGACGGCTTCGGTTTATAAACCGATGGCGTCGTCTCTCCCGCAATTGTGTAAAATTTGAAAATCTTTAGTATTTTGAAAAATAAAATGGTGCTAATATTTGAGATTTGTAATTTTTTGTCAACCTGCATAAAAACTATAATTGTATCATTACTCTCAATCCTATCTTTACTGTTTCATAGAGTCGAAAACCCTATATCTTATTGTATTTATATCTATCCCATGGATTTTACACTTGGTGTAGTTGTCTTTGTCTTTGATTTACAGGTTATATTTGACAAGAAGAAGCTTGGAAGATATTGGATGGTTTTTATTAGACGACTCTTGGGGACGATTAACCAGTTAACGATGTTTTAGTCTCTATTTATGAGCAAACTTATGAGAGATACTAGCTATTTCTTTTTTTTTTTTAACTTGTTTTCTTTTTTAACATTCCTTTTTTATTTTCCCACCCCATTTATTACGGGTACTTCTATAGAACATTGGGGACAATGTTCAACTTAAGTGTAGGGGGAGGAAATAAGCCTTAGAAACTATTCCTTCATTTGTCATTTGCCTTGTTCCTTAAAATGATGGGTAATATATCGAAACATAGCATAAAAATAAATTTAACCCAAATTTAATTTTTTTTATGACACACACGACAACTAAACCAGTATTAATAGCGTCTCATGGTTAGGATTGTGTATGTCTGCATCAAATAACACTTTTTTTAATTAACAATGAATTTTAACGGTTACACGGAAGAGACTTAAACCAAATAATCAACTACTTCACGGTAGCTCTCAAAAATTGCTTTTCAAGGTGAGCCGTACTTCGTAGAGACACAAATGGCAAGTGTTAAATCTTTAGTTCGATTTGGGAACCAACAAGTTCACCGGAATTGATTATGATAATACCTCCGTTGAGAGTATTATATTTTGGTATTTTTACCAATTGGTGACTTTTATTTCTTTATTAAAAAGGAAGATTTTTTTTATATTTTTGATTTTTCTATTTTTTTTATCTTTTACTTATACTAAAAAGAAAAAGAAAATATTTTTTAACTTTTTTTTTATATTTTATGATTTTTTTTTGGATTTTTGAATTATAAAACAAGAATGAAACTTTCGAGGGCGAAAGGATCTTCAAACCAAATAAACTAAAAAACGAAGGAATCTTAAACACTAGTCCCCGGCAGCGGCGCCAAAAACTTGGTGTGATAAGTCTTACACACGTATAAAATACAATATAAAATATAATATTCAAAAGAGCAATTAAGAAAATTACCAAGTTACCCTCGATAAAATTCACTCTTAAAAATATATATAATATAATATATAATACGTATATTTAACCGGGTAAATATGATCACCCGGGTCGTTTCCCCAACGACTAGTGAAATTGAAACCTCGTTTAAGCTTGGATTCTGATTTGAATGAAGCAAAGATATTTTTGATAATCTATATCTACTAAATAAAAAGCAACAATTAAAATTGAACAATTAAAGGCAATTAAACAATTAAACAAATACGGGAAACAAATAAAACACGACGATTAAGCAAATAGACTAAAATTAAACCCTAAGATTGCAAACTAATTTTCTACACCTAAATTAGGATAAAAGAAAATTTTAAGAAAAATAAAAATATTTTTTAGATTATTTTTGAATTTTTTATCAATTAAAAACTATTTAATTCTAATTAAATACTAAAAATTTTATAAAAATTAAACTAGATAAATAAAAAGTGCAGAAATCTTATAAAAATAAAAGCCCTAATTTTTCACTTTTTATAAAACTTTAATTAAACTTATTAAAAACTAAAACCTAATTACTATTAAAAACTTAATTAAACTAATTAATACTTAACTAAGGACTTTACTAAGGACTAATGGTGTTAATCCTTGAAGGACTAACAATGCAATTACACTAACTGACAAAGGATCAACTAAGTTAACAAGCAAATATCAAAAATTACAAAACCTACCCTGAAACCTAACCCGATTTCAAACTAAGTCCATTTTAGGCTTAAAAATAAGTTGAAAATAAAAAGTGCTTTTCAGCAAAAACTTAAAGAAGCAAAATTATAAAATAAGCTGGGGAGAACAACTTTAACAAAAGCACTATGGTCTGAAACCCACTAATAAGCTCTTAAACAGCTTATTTATAAGCTGTTCTCAGAAAGTGGCTTTTTCCTTTGGTTTTTACTTAACAGCTTGTAAAAAGCTCAAATGAAGCTTATATTTGAAAACAAAAGAAGTCCTAGGTAGCTTATAATGTGTATTACCTAGAAATGAAAAGCTAATTTTCCTAGAAACAATTTTAACCAACTGAAATTGATGATGAAAATGCTAAACTCAGGAAATGACTTAAAAAGTTTAAAAGTAAAATAAGCTCAAATGCTCAAAAAACTAATTCAGAAGCTAAATTTTTGAAGATAACCTAACTATTAATCCCTAATGACAACCTACTATTCAGATTTTCTAATTAACAACAAATCTAAGCACTTAAGAAGAACCTAACTAAACTGCTTATTTTTGGTCTGTTTTGGTTTTTTATGACTTTTTGACAGCAAATTAAGCTAACCAATTAAGCTGGAAATGTAAAATAAGCTAAGACTTAACTAAAGCTACTAGAAAACTAAAATATATATAAAATTGAGCATCTAATTCCTACATTTACTAACTTAAATTGAAGCTTAAATATCAGCAGCTCTAACTGATTTAGTGATGCTGATGCAATTGGCAAACCAAGCACACACTTGTGCAGGAACTCCTAAACGTTACTAATACTTTTAACACACTTATGGTAAGTATGCAAACCAAGAACAAGCAAGATCTAAACCCTTGAAGGCTTAGATCCAATATTCACTAGCTAAATGAAAGGTAGAAAGTACCCTGGTGCTGAAAAGATAAAATAAGCCCAAACTTATTGATTTTTGCAAACTAACCTTTAAAATTGCTTTTCCTAATGATTATAAGGTAGAATGAAACTGACTCAACCAAATTCAAGAGCTCACTTTGACTTTTTAAATTCAAAGTAGCTAAATCCAAACACTCCTTTCAAACTTTGACAGTTTTAATAAAAGCTTTTAAAATGAAAACTAATGATTAAAACTTATTGACTAGATGTTAAAAAGCTTATATCTACCATATTAAACATGAGTCAACAACTAATTAAGCTAGAAACAAAGATCTATACTATCTCACTAATATTTTTGGTTTTTTTTAAGGCCTAAGACAGAAATGAGAATTTATCTAAGATTTAACTAGACTAAACTATAAATAGATATTTAAAATGAAAAATAAGATTGAACTTAACTCAATTAAGCAATAAAAGAGCAGATAAGCACTATGATTAAGCAATAAGCAACTTAAGCAATTATTTAAAACTAGAATTTAAAGGAACAAGGAATTTTAAAGAGAACTTACAATTGGCCTGGCTAAACAAGGCTCAATGGCTCTTAGAGCTTTGCTACAAGCTCCCTAGCTTATAAATAAGCTAGGGTATAAGTCCATGAGAGCCCTTCCCTTTTTGGCTCTCCTTCCATAGCTTACAATCCAAACACAAGGTAATTTAGCTGATTTTAATGATTTAAGTAGATTAAGTGAATTAATAGCTCAATCACAAGCTTATAGACTTGTGAGAGCTTTTTAAGAGCTTATTAAACTGTAGCTTAACAATTTGGCTTATTGAGAACTTATGAGTAAAGTAAAAGAGATTGTGTAATAACAAAGGAGAATTTTATTAATAAAAACTGATTACACTATGAATTTGAGAGTACAATTTAACTGAAAACGGAAATGGAAATTTTAAAAGTTACATAAGCTAAAGTTCAAGCTAAAAACTAAAAGCTAAAAAACTAGAAAAAGAAGGTCCCCCCTTTTTTGGTGTGTGATGGTGAGGCCTTTTATAGGCTGAAGAGAAGTTTCTAGGTCCAAACTTGTTGCTCATGCCTTCAGCAATCATCACCCTTCATTCCATTAATCATTTGATCATTAATATGAGCCGTTGGATCACAAGGTAGTCACACGGATTGCCAAGCTGGCAATCCTTGATGTGACACCTTTGTGCTACTTATGTGAGAGCTAGTAGTGTAAAACCAATCTTCATTTGTGCTTCCTTGCCTGCCAACGTGGCCATCTAGCTTGAGTGAGCTAATTAGGGCCTTGATAAGACGGTTGTGTCCTTGCCATTGTGATGTAGAGCTTCTGAATTGACCAATTAAGCCCTTAATTTGGATTTGCCCTTTCTTTTATCCAAGGTTAAAGCAGGAGGACGACGATGAATAGTAACCACTACTCGCGCCCTTTTTAAACTGTAAATGGGTAAACATCGGTTTGAACTATGGCGTATTGACAGAACTAGTCCTCCTCTTTGTTATCTCAAAGTATAGTGTAAAACGAGTTTGAGAAATGGTAATAATGGTCCCTTGAGGTTTATAGAAAAGGGAGTTGGGCTATGGTTTTGGGCTTAAGGATCCGGGTAAGGCCCAATTAGGCTTTTGAGGCCCATTCAGGCCCAGGGACTATTTTTGTATCTTTTGAAAAGTTAAGGGAGTTATTTGGATCATTTTGGGTTTTGTCTTCTTGTGGTTGACTTCTGTTGACCATGAGTTGACTTTTCTTTGACTTTTTGACTGAGGATTGACTTTTCCTTGGCTTTGCTTCCGGCTTTTGTGCACTCTTCCGTTCTCGTGTCCGTGCTTGCCCGTTTTTGACTGTTTTCTTGTGATTTATGATATATCCGTACCTGCACACACAAAACACAAATACAAGCATATTTTTGCCATTTTTGGTCTGTTTTGGGTTTAATTGGGTTATTTTAGGTATTAACGGATATGTGTATTTTACACTTATCAGCTCCATTGGCTTAGAGCTTTTCTAAGCTTATAGAACAGCTTATTCGCTTTCTATAAAAGTAAAAAAGAATGAAGATTTGAACAAAAATAAGCTTAAAAAGGAGGGCTGAAAAGAGGCTTTTAGCACCAAGGGAATCTTTTGTTGGCTTTAAAAGGTGCAAAAGCAGTCCTACAATAAGCTTTAAAATAAGCTCAAAACAACAATAAAGTTAAAACAGATGGAGAGTGGCTCTTAAGGAGCTTGTGCTCAACTTTTCACAAGCTAAAAATAGTTTTTAAAATCTAAAATTTTGAGTTGAAAAATGACAGTTTGAAACCAAAGTAACTTGGTGAAAACTTTGACAGTTTTTAAAAAGACACAAGGAGACCAAAAAGGACTCAATACCACTACTTTTGACACTTAAAAACAAACACAAACAAAGACTCAAAAATAGTTTTTCAATACATAATCTAAAAATCACCTTGAAACTGTTTTGGTCCAACAGTTTCAAGGATTCTTTTAGACCAATCTTAAAAACAATATTTAGGACTTAACACTTTTAAAAACAGGTCTTAAATGTCTCAATGATGCTTGGCAAAGATGGCAAAGTGTACCAATGGGTTGTTTTAACACTTTTTACCCGTTTGACCCACTAATCCAAACACCCCCTTAGAAATTTTAAATCCATTTTTAAACTGAATTAGGCTGGTTTAAGCAAAGGTAGGTAAAAACAGATTACCAACTAGCATGGTTAAGCAATATTAAGCAATGGAAATACAGATATAAGCACTTAAAATAGGTAAATCACAATAAGCAGTTTTTAGAAGCGTAAAAGACAGAATTTTTATAAAACATAAATTTCATTAAAAAGAAAAGTTTACAAGTTTAAAAGTAAATGGCAGGATTAAAAATACATAAACATGAATTAAAACTACACTACAACTACTCCTAGATAGTCTTCATTTCTGTCATCTTCTTCTTCTTATAGCTGTTGTGTGTCTTCACTTGTGTTAGTTGTGTTTGTTGAGTGAGAGAAAACCAAAGCATATCCTGGCCCTTAATCCATCTTGGTCACCAAGCAATGAAATCCTAACCCTTGAATTCAATGTCCAATGATGTAGTTTAGGATCGCCACGGTGTCATTGTCTGTTAGTGAGGTGGGGAGAGGTGTGGGGTTGAGTTATTTTTGGCATAGGGTGAATTTTGGCAGCTTGTTGCAGGGATAGGGAAAGTGACGGGGAATAGTACCATATGGCGGGAAATGAGTTAGGGTTTATCTGGGTTTAAAGGGGTGCAGGGGATAGGTTAGGGGAGTTGGCACAAATGGTCCCTCTAAGTGTATAAAGGTATTGTAGTACACGTCCTTGTTCTTGGCATAATAGGTCCCTAGGGTTGGGTTGGTATTGCATTGTTAGTCCCTAAAGGACAAACTCTGTAAGGTGCAAAGGGTTAGGTTAAACGAGTGTTAAAGGTGTTATAGTTTGGGCCAGAGTTGGCAGTTTGGGCCTTTATATAATAAAAGGGAATTTTGGGCTTTTATCTTTTAAGGCTTATAAAGGTCTTCAATATAAAAGCTTAATGGGCTGTCCCGACCCATTGAATGGGTACGGGATGGCCCATTAACTTTTTCTTCGGTTTCGGCTCAGTCTTTGACTTCTCGGGTTTGACTTTGACTTTGACTTTTGTTGATTTTGACTTTGTCTTTTTCACACTCTTTCCGTTCCGTGCTTGGTTTTGTCGGGTTTGGCTTTGTTTTTCGTCCTTTAGTGAATATCTGGTACCTACATAGTACAAACACAAAAACAAGCATATTTATGGTATTTTATGTGCGTTTTTGGTCGTTTAGGGTCATATTATTAGGTAAAAGGTATGTGTAATTACACACATACCAATAGTCCGCAAACCATGGGGTACTTTCACTAGAAATAACTCCAAGAGTCTCTAAAGGAAAATGTTCATTTATGTCTTTGTTTTCTAACACATCCTTATGAGGATTCTCAATTTTAGATAAATGATCTGCCATAAGGTTCTCACTTCCTTTTTTATCACTGATGGTGATATAAAATTCTTGTAGGAGAAGAACCCACCGGAGCAACCTCGGCTTGGCGTCTTGTTT
>BQNB010033348.1:0-44713 GCA_026074375.1 Tanacetum coccineum
ATGTAACAAATACTTTGTTAAATCCAATGTATCAGTTTTAAATGACTTTTTGGTCATTCTATATATATCTTGTGTTATTGATCTTGAAGTAACACGCCCCGGACCCTTATTCCGCTGCAACCCAATTTGGGGGTGTTACAACTAAGGACCCAAAGTGGGACTAAACCTTCAAAGTACAGACTGTTTTTGTAATTTCGAAATTCGACAGACCAAATCTGCAATTTTGGCCAAACCACAAGGACCATTTTTGCAATTTACTCATATATATATATATATATAGTGTGAGGTTCTTTTCAGAACCAAATGAATGTACAGAACTGCGAGAACCAATCCTATCCTTTAATTTTTTGATCAATGGCTAAAAATAGTAGTGGCATGATAGTAATAAACACAAATATCAAGTTGTATTTTAGAAAGGTTGGAAGGGCGTTCATGTAATTTTGTATAAAAAAAACTGCATAATCACATTCTCTCTATTCATAAACTCATTTACATCTCTTTCATTTTCTTAACCTAGTAACTACCTCCTCTCTTAAACCAAGATCTCAGCCGCCACCCTTAACATCCCACACCAACATCTATTGTTTTCTCCTGCGATTCTAAACCCGAGGATGGTGTCGAAGATGGTCTTATCCCTAATTTTTTCGAATCAGATCCAACCACATGCTTGCTTGTTTTGTCCGATTTAGTAAACTAAGGTATGCTCTCAATTGTTAGCATGGTATTAAAAGTGTTTGAGATGAAGTGAAAATATCTAGATCTTGTTATTTTATGATATCATTTGCCAATTCCTATGAACACCTAAAAACGTTAATCGTATCGGCCAAAATCACAACAAGATTTAGAATTATATTAATACTTTTAGTTTTTTTAATTAAAGACAAAATCAAAGATTTAGAATGATACATATTGGTTCAGTTACACGTATGAAACAAATGATGCTAATACGTTGACTTTTGAAATGTTTGATTAATCTTCTTTTGTTGAATACAATTGTTTTTTGAACGAAATAATCTCGCTGCTATTAGTGCATTTTATAAGTTTTGTTTGTTTCGACGTATACTTGTGATATGTTATGTTTCAAGCAAATAGGTATTACTCATATAATTTTGTGGTTATAGTTGAACTTATATTTGTTTTGTGTCTCGAATGTGATTATGCTTTATAATAAATGACCATGTCTTGTTATGATATTAGATAGGTTTGAAAGGATAGAAATGTGTACATAATTACTGATGTTGTCTTTTGTTATTTTTAATTGTTTAGGATGTGATATAGGTGTGACTAAGCGTTTTAAAGCGTTTTGTCGTTGTTTTCTTTTATTCTCAGATGAAGTTTGGTTCAATCATAACGAGACTTCTAAATGTACGTGTGCACAAGTGGACGATTTAGTTTCTTTTTAAGATGTGCATAGATGCAATACTTTATTCTTTAACATTCAATTTTGTAGTAAAAAATTACTAGAAGCTGAAGTCCGAGTATTTGTTTTGTTAGTTATGGTTAAATAATTGTTTCGTTAATTGTTTGTGCAGGTACAAGCATGATGAGTAATATGAAAAATGCACATGTGTTTTGTACGTACTATATAGCAATGAGATAGTTTTGATAAAGATGTAAAAAGTGAAGACACAAGTGCATGAAGTAGATACAAGTTCACATGGACTAACTTAAGCACGCACATATAAGGGCGTATGGATGAACTCATTCGCACATATACATACAAGAAATTGAGAGTGTCTAATGAGGGAAAATACATGTGCATATATGGAAACAACAAATGTAGTTGTGGTAAAGATTGTTAGACACGTCTATACATCAATGAAACTATCATTTATTCTTTATTCTTAGAAAATTGTATTTGAAGTGTATATCACATGATTTTAAATTTTGGGTATAATATTTTTGTTTTGAGTTGTATACATTACATGTTAAATATTTTTGTTTGTAATTTCATGCACTAGTGTAAAGTATGTGTAAGCAAAACACATTAAACATTTAAGCAATTGAACATAAAAAACACATGTAAAATTACATTATCTAGAAAAAACACATATGCATATTAATTTTTGAAAACATGCATGTTGAAAAAGAAAATTTTAAAAATAGAATAAAAAATTAAATTTCTAAAATTTAGGAATTAAAAAACGTTTTTTATTAAAATAATTCAAAAAGAAAATAAAAAAGTAACTTTACTATTATGCCCTTTTGAATTAAACAATAAAAATAAATATTCAAAAAAATCTAATTAGTTGATGTTAGTTCTCGCAGTTCTGTACATTCATTTGGTTCTGAAAAGAACCTCACCCTATATATATATATATATATATATATATATATATATATATATATATATTTGTTCCAATGCTAATAGTGGTAATTATTTTCAATTAATTACTTTTTTTACTTGTTTTAGTGTTTGTAATTTTGATTATTTATTTTTTTTGTTCCGTAAATGTTAGATCTCTTCACATGTGAAGATGCTATATTATGCTTATTTTTTTAGATATGTTGCCTTCCTGTTTCGATTTTAGTTGAAATTAAGAGTCTGGTTACTGTTTTGATCTTAATATCTGGTGTTGGTTGCGGCATTCGATTAGGAGATATTGATGTTTTATAGCCGGTTACTTAATTTTTTGTAATAGTATCTTCGCGTGTCAAATTTTTAAGAAAGGATTGATGCGTTAGTCTTGTCGTATTATATTTATACTAGAGTTGCAAAAATACAAGATACTGGTGTTTTATATGCGATTATAAAATTTAATTTCTAAATATCCTAAATGAATAAAAATAATTTTAGAAAAAAGAATTATATTTTTTTGATTTTTATTTAATTTATTATGAATTAAAAACAATTTTAATCAAAAAATATTATTAAAAATACAAAACTAATTTAGAAAATTCTAAAAATTTATAGAAAATACTTTAAACAGTGAAGATTCTAAGAAAATTACAAACTAGAAAAGATGCTGAACAAATAAGCAGAAAATAAGCAATTAAGGGCTTATAAGCAAAACAGGAAAAACAACTATATTAATTAGACGATGCAAGGTAATAAACGAAAAAGACCCAAGGGCAGATGGTATTGAGTGTGTGTGCTAAGACGTTGGCTATGAAAGGGGGAGGTCACAGGTTCGACCCCTGTGACCTTTCTTTTTTATAAAACATTTTTTTATTTGTCTTTTTGAAAAAGCAATAAAATAAGCAAAAACTAACAACTTTATTAAATGGACTTATATCTAAAACTTATTAATAAGCTAAGAAAAAGCTCAAAAGAAATTGGCAGTTTTGGTTTTCTAAGCTATTAGGCATAATAAGCTAAAACTAATTGGACTTTAGGACTCAAAAAGCTAAAGGAAAACAAATAAGCTGAAAACAGCCCAAATCCTAGACCTAATAAGCACTAATGAGCAGGAATAAGCTAACAACATAAGCTGAAAAGCATTTGCAAGCAATAAGACAACAGATTTAAAACAGGACTTCAAAGGACTTTTTGACAGATTTCAAGCTAATAATTAAGGCTAATTAAGCTAGAGAAAAAGCTAACAAGCTTAAAACAGATTAAGTCTAACACTCAAAGAATACAAATAAGCTGAAATATAGATCATAAGCTAAATAAATAAACCAGAAAAGGATTATGAAAATGACAGACAACACTTAGTATTTTGATTTTTTTTGAAAATCAAGATAGAATTGAAGCTTAAAAATCAGTACATAAGCCAATTAAAAAATTTAAAAGCTTCAAACAGATAAAGACCATGACTAAATAAGCACAAAGGACTAATAAATAAGCAAATGAAAGAAGCTAAAATGCATTTAAAAGCAATAAGACAGAATACTTAAAAAGGACTCAAGATGACTTTTGACAAACTTTAAGTTGGAATTAAGACCAAATAAGCTAAAAGAAAAAGCTAATAAACCAAAAACAGATTTAGATTAATACTTGTAGGACACAAATAAGCTAAACTTAAGGAAATTAAATAAGGGATTAAGCTAGAGAAATGACTTATAAAGTGACAGACAAAGCTAATCGTTTTTTTTGCTTTTTGACATTTAAGACAAATTTTAATCTTAAAAACAAGACTCAATAAGCAAAATTAAAAGCTAAATCCTAAAAACAGAAAAAGACTAGTTCCCAAGGAACACATAAAAGCTGAATTTAAGCAAAATGATTAAGTAAATAAGCTGAAAAAGACTTATGAAAATGTGACAGACTACACTAATTTTTGGCTTTTATAAGACAACTAAGCTACTTGCAGGCCTATAATAAGCTAGTAAAAGCAGTTCTAAAACCACAAAAAGCTTAAACAGATTAAGCTCACTATCCAATGAGCTTATGCAGAAAAAATTAGATCCTTAAACATCATTTAACTACCTTAAAAATGAGATCTAAATGTGACTTTTTAAACTTTAAAATTAGAAATAACACTTTGACATATTTTTGACTAAAAACTCAAATGATAAAGGGCACACTTAACTTGCTCTATTCCTATTGAATTCAGAAACAAAATAAGGCATAAACATGTCCTTAAAATGATCTTTAAGCAAAAATCAATTATAAGCAGTTTGAATAAGTTTTAAAACCACAGATTCTAAGATTAGGTAGATTAAACCTTAAAACTTGATATGACTTGCAAAAACTTTATGAAAATTGATTATAAGGCTTATTTAAAGCTTTCAAAGTTGGTTTAAAGACCAATGAGTGGTCAAACAACACTAACTAAGGTTAGTGCTGCTTATCCCAAACACCCCTTTAAAAATTTAAAAACCATTTTTAAACTGAAACAAGCCTTTTTAAGCATCAAACTATGAAAACAGATTAAGATCTTAGTAATATAAAAACAAATAAGTAAATTTCAACCACTAATAATCACTAGATAATAAGCAAACCAAATAAGCAGTTTCTAAACACTAAACAAACAGTTTTATATGAAAAACAATCAAAGGACATAAAAGCTAAATCATAAACATAAAAAGCATTTAGAAAGACAGAATAAGCAATGATTAAGCACAAATAAGCAAAGATAAGTAGAAATAAGCAATGAAACAGTAAATGAGCAGTAAAATAAAATGATGAACTTACTTTTGCCTTTGCTTAAACAAGGCTATACAATGCTAAAAAGAGCTTATTTATAAGCTCCAGCTTGTTGAAAACAAGTTGGTAAAACCCATAAGCCCATCTATGTTTGGCTTATCATCCATAAGAGAGCTTATTTGACTGAATTTCGGGAAGATGAAGCAGAGTAGCTTATTCAGTTAAGCTATTATGAGAATATAGCCACTTTGGTCTTATATTACGGCTATCTTAAGTATGCACTGGTGCTATATGGATATGCAGATGCACTGGTGCTATCTGGGTTTATGTAAATTTTAGGAAGGTTTTAAAAAAAATCTTGGTTTGTCAAGGTGGCCAACAGTGGTGGGAGTGGTGGTGGTATGAAGATTAAGATGGAGAAAAATGAATAAATAAAAAAATCTAAAAAGTTTTTTTGTTACATAAATGGTCCTTGTGGTTTATTTGGACGTGAAATGACAATAATGCCTCTGCCATTAACTTTCAAATGGATGAAAAAAGGTCAAAGGACCAGTCAACTCCTTTTGGTCAACCACAGGGATGTCCAGAGTAATTATTAATGTTTTAGGACGAGACATGAAATTTGGGCATAACCACAAAGACCAAACATGTAATAAACTCTAAACAAAAACACTAAAGCACTTTTGTAGAAAATCAGACCTTAAATCCCACTCATATGCCAAACAACTTTATGTATGACATAGATGTAAGAGGGATTTAACTAAGTATGGAAATGGAGACATAAAGTAGGTTGCATTGTATTCATATCAAATGTGGCTATATATATAGCCTTACAAATAAGAACGTGTACTATTACTACCTAGAAACCAGGTAACATGACTACTTCTTGCATGAAACTCGTGTTGGATTTTTACAACTAATTAACCATTTATAATCACGAGTACGCAGCGGAACATATAAACATGCATATAATACGTAACGAACAAAGAATCAAGAGACGTGTACCTTTTAGCAATTAACGAAACATCGTTCTTGAATATACGCGTGTGTATAATAATTATTACCACGCAAACTATCACACCCCCAAACGGGCTGAATGTGAAATACATGTCCGAGGGCGTGACGTATCATTGCATACATCGCCACAAAATCATGTGATCTACGACCACTATTTGGATGTTGGATAAAAATAATGTTGCTTTAGATAAATCAAAATAAGTTTTATAATATTCTTGACATAATTGAAATAGTTTAAGCGAAAGCTTAAATAAAATGCAATGGAAATCATAACATGTTTTTAAGACAAATAGTATTTAAATTTAAAGATAAATATTCTTGAAAGACCTCCAGCAATGCATGCACCATCAAATAGCACTTCAAAAATAATCCATCTAAGCACCTGAGAAAACATGCTTAAAACAATCAATATAAAGTTGGTGAATTAATAGGTTTGAATTGATATAAGGTTGGACCACAAGATTTTAAAAGTGATGTGACTATTATAACGAATACAATATCACATTGAAAGCATTTACGTTGCACTAAGCTCATGACACCTGATGCTAAATTGAAAGATTCATATTATATGCATGATGATGATATTGCCCTACAGATGTCTGACTAAGACACCTCAAAGAATATCCGTTTCTCGGGAGCCTCATGGGTAGTGAGCGCTACTCACCCGGATAAGGATAATTAGTCTCATATAGATCTATCTATAACACTCACGCTTACTTACCTAGCCGGTCGGTCATAAGTAATTAACGGTTCTTGATGGTTCGGGCATGATAGTGGTCTAATCGCTACTTAGGCAATACATAAATAGGAAATGATAACTGAAAACACTTGTTTCCAAAGTTTAAAAACAAGTAATGTTTCTCACCCCAAATTAGAAAAAGTTAAAATCGTAAAACATAGGGCTATGAACTCACAGTAAATGATGTAGATAAACCGCTGAAATAAATGATCACTCAGAAAGAAACAACGGTGCTCGAACACAACCTAAGAATAAATGGTTGGTTCAGAATTGGTACGACTTGAAACTGTAGAATTGTATAAGGGTTCTTAAGCATAGTTCTACTTATTAAATCAAAAATAGTTTCAGTGTTATTAGTTATGTTGTGGTTGAGATATTATTGACTTGGTAAATAATTATATTAGTTATAATATATTAGAAAATAAATGAGGTAAATAAGTTTCGACCGTTTCTCGATATTCTAAAATAATTGTTTAATATATCTTGGATATAATATATTTTCACGTCTTTAGTTTACGAAATAGACAATAGAAAATTTATATTTAAAGTATTCACAAAAACTATATTTTTCATCTCTTAGTCGAGTCTTAAGAAAATAGATTTTTATATAATATTTCTAAGTATATAATTTTTAGAAAATTTTGGCATGACCCGTTCGTAAAGTCTCGTTTCCCAAAGTCATAGACTTTACTCAAAAAGCATTTCCAACTACATCAATAAGTTAATAAGTTCAAAATAAGCAATAAACCATATCAAAAATAAGCCGAATACTAGTTGGGCCCTTATTGGGCTTTTAGGCCCAAAAAGCCTAAATAGAGGTTTCAAAATGAAATTAGCCCTTTACTAGATCAATAAGCCAATATGTAACTAAATAAGTAAGTGGTTTTCTAAATAAGCCATAGGAAATAAGCTTTCATGAGCTTATGCCGTGAGCTTATAGCTCACGATTTGGGCTTGTCCTTTGGCCCGAAACCCATCAACAACCAAATTATCCAAATGGGTTATTTTTCATGAAACCAAATAAGTAATAGTTTTAGTTATCAAATAAGCTACACAATAAGCTAGGGATAAACATATATGCTTAAGCCGTGAGTTTTTAGGCTCACGTATTGGGCTTTTGTGTTGGGCCAAAACCCACAAAGCCAAGCCACAATGATGGGTTATTTATTAGTCTGATAAGCATAAAAGGTTTATCCAAGAAGCTCTTAAATCTCAATAAGTTGTAAAATAAGCTATAAAATAAGCTAGAAAAATAAGATAATATTTGGAAAAGTATAAAGTTCAAACCTTTATGGTTTAGAAAGTGGGTCGAACCACTTTTAGACACAATAAGCTATACAAGCTTATTAATAAGCCAAAAATAAGCAAATAAGCACTTTAGTTAAATATTTCTTTATAGCAATACAACCACAGCATCTCAACTACATAACCTTTTATTTCCTTTTATATCCAAATGCAGAATTATATATCTATATATTATATATATATATATATATTAACTATATCTATAATATTTTATATATATATTTATATTATATATATATATATATATATATATATATATATATATATATATAATATATTATCCTAAGAGGGGTTTTGGCAAAATACTTTAATGTTTAATTTTTTAAATATGGTTTTGTACTACTAGCTTAACATATGAATAGGATTTAGGAAGATAAAGAATATAAAGGGGGAAATGACGAACTTACAAGAAAAATGGATTAGAGGATGATCAAAGACTAGTGAACACCCCAAATGGTGTTCTCAATACCCAAATGATATTAAGGATCAAACCTTAATGATCTTAAGCTTCCAAATCTTGAATAAAAATGGAAAAATGATGATGGTTTATGGTGGGAGAGGGGCGGACGCACCACCAAAGAAAGAGAGAAGGATAAGTGTTGTGTGTGTTTTCTTAAGAGTGAAGGTTTTTGGTGTGAATGATATAATGTATCAAGTCTTGATTAAATAGTGAATGAAAGATACAAAATTGGTGTTGGTAGAATGAAATGAGGTGTACCGCAATGACAACAAAGGAGGGGACGACAATTTAAAACTTCCACTACCATTTAGTGAATTAATTCCATGCACTAGATATTTTCCATGCACTAAATATCTATACATAAAGCTTACGGTTTACGCAAAATAGAAATAACGCGTAAAGCTCAACGATAAATTATGAAAACTTAAACATTTCATTAAAATGCATAAACGCGACATTTACCGAAAGACTACGATAAATGACAACCCGGAATGCGCCCGATGACGGTTCTCAGATAAACGTGGGAAAACTTCCCGGTTAAACGTAGAAATTACGCAAAACTTAGAAAAGTCAAAATAATGATCGGAGACGGTTAAATAAATGATCGGAAATATACGGGGTGTGACATCCTTTCCCCGTTGAAAGAGATTTTTCCTCAAAGCAGACGATGAAGATTTAGATTTAGCAAAAAGATGAGGGTACTTCTTTGTTATCCCAAGTAAATAAGCTCCAAACACAACAATAAGCTATCCTAAACCCATGGTTGTTACATGAAAATAAGGAAGAAAAGTAAGATAGAAAGATAGAGAGGAAAAAGAAGAAACTTAGATTAGGAAGAGAAGTAGTGAGTTACAAATGAATGAAAATGAAACCAACACCCTTCACCAAGTGTGGTGAAAGGATATTTATACCCTAAGTCCAATATGGGCTTGTGGGTTTTCTTTCTTGGACCAGGCTTGGCTTAACTTGGGCTTTGAGCCCGAAACACCGACAATATTAGATTACAATCCAAGCCCGTTTATACCCGACTAGCCTATTACATGACATATTAATAAAAGACCGAGATTCCTTGTTCGACTCATAATAAATGAGGCTAACAATTTCCCCCGAAGCGAGGTCTTCTTTGATCTCCCCAACATTGACGTTCTTGAGTCTTGGTTATGGTCTTTTCTTGTATGTAATGGCTTTATTCCTTGATGCTTAGTGATCTTAATCTTGAGCCTTCGTCTTTTGACTTTGAGTGCTTGAGATCTTTAATCTTACATCATATCCTTGTCTTGAATCATCTTGATTTAACTTTCTTGATCATCTTGTGCTCTTGACCAACATGCTCATACTGATTACATTCTTGTTTGACTTATGTAAACATAAGGCTAACAATCTTCCCCTATTGACGATTCTTTGTTTAACGTTGAGGATCTTTGATGATGGGGAAGTATGCTGAATGATTGACGTTTAAGGCTTGAGTATGAGTATGTGGTAATGAATCCGACTTCGCTGGAATGAGGCTGCAACTTCGATGTTTGTACCTGCATTAGAGTGTTAGTGATAAACAGCAAATATGGACGAGATGTCTTTGTCATTCGTTGATTTTAGGTTGCAATAACCATTGGTTCCCCATTTTATAGTATAAATACTATACATGTGATTAGGTAGATTCTGATTAAGTCGTCAATTAATTTAATGGACCAAATTGATATCCAGTTAGCACGAGCTCGATTCATATTGAATCTTGCACGTCACATATCGCAGAGCTGTTTGATGTCGACTCTAGAAGGATTTCCATTCGTCATGGTGAATACTAAAGAGTATCACTCTGAATGTTCTGGGAAGATCTCAAGGATAATGCATAGGACTCTTGTTACAACTTGTGAACTTAATGGTGTTCAACAAGTGTATTTTGACATTGTGTCCTAATGAGATTTATATTGATCTCTTCTTAGCTCTAGACTCGATTTGTGCACTTTAGTTTTAGTAATCAGAGGCTAGAGCAGACTGCCACCTATTCAATATTAACAATCTCGGAATGAGATGTCAATAGATAACGTGTGTATCTCCATGACAAATGAGACAAGTTTCTTTTGAGAGAAACTCGAATAGCTGGGAAGGGTTGTGCAGTGCGTCACTGGGTCCATGACGTCTATCTTTAATACCAGTAATCATCTTGTGATTCTGATAGATTATGTATTGACCCAGTTTCTGCCTAAAGTTGTGTGGATGGTTTCTTTCTTTTCACCCTTTATCCATACATTTATTTTTCATTCTTTAACCCCTTCAATGCTTACCAAGACGTCATCACTAATCACCTTGTTGTGATTGTTCTAGTGTTAGCTCAATCTTAGTCGGCATTATTCCCGATTCTCATTCTTCTCTAATCATACCTAAAGACTGCTATTTCTAACTATGGATTGTCCTTGGGTAGATCCCTCTGGTTCTGGTTAGATCATAGGACTTATACCTAACCTTAACCACCTTATGACTTCATTGATGTCGTGAGATTAATTGGTTGTTGGGTATAGAGATTGAACCATAAAACCATTTAAGACATTTTGAAATACTCCCCCTACATATGTGCTTGAGATTCGAAATTGTTTTTGCACATGAAGGAAAGAGTTGCACTTAGAGTCTTTAAAGATCATGTTGTTCTATTTCACATTTTAATCATATTTTCTCCCCTTATTTTAAATAATAAAACATTTAGTATTTGAAATACCAATTGATTAAAATTTAACATGAAAAATTCCATAGGGAGAAAAATTATACTATGATATTGCATGAATTCATTTTCCAGATTGCTCCCCTTCAAAAGTATATGTGGGATACCAATATTTATTAAAACTTGACATTAGCATGAAAAATTGATATGACACCACAAAATGTTGAAGACGGAGTGAGATGCCTTAGTGAACAGTGTATATTAATAATTGACATTATAAGTTTCCACATTTTAATTTCACAGAATGTGTTTGGATACATAAAATTGACATTTATGAGATGTATCGACACATTAAAAGGCTTTGTTTTAAAAAGCTCCCCCTCATAAACTGATTCACATAAATTGACATTCTACGTACTACAATTCTTTGAAAATTATTCGAGGAAGGGAGTGTTGAACACACAATTTTAACAAATACCACTTTTTATGGAAAAATACCACAAATTATATTGTAGACAATTTTGACATTGAAAGTTCTTTTTGAAAAATTGTGTTCAATGGTTTTAAAAACATGATAGAAGACTTCTCTTCTAGTTTAGAGTAAGCGCACTAAATCGTACACTTCCCTATAACATTCGGGACCGAGTTATGTACTGAAATGTACATAAGTCATGAGAAAAATTTAGAAATGACATGTTTTATAAGTCATTAAGAAAAATTAGAAATGACATGTTTTGAAAACTTTTGAACTCTTGCTCGAACTTCATTTACATACATGTGTCAATGTTAATCGACATTTCTAGGTATGTAAATGTTATCGATTCCAAGAGACATGTCGAGAAGATTCTTTTTAGTATTTTTGAAATTTTTTGATTTAATATTTTGTTTTTATAGATTTTAAAATTTTCTATTTTCTTTTTGTTGGTTTTATTTTTTTGTATTTTGTTTTTCAAAAATTTTATAAATAAAAAATAAAGTGAAAAATCAAAAATATTTACAAATACGATGTTTAATAGATCAAGCAGATTCATTTGTCAGAACCTCCAGTTCAACTAGAGTCAAACATCTCATATCGAGTCATCTGACGAGATACTTAAACCTATCCTCGGATAAGGCTTTAGTAAATAGGTCAGCTAATTGGTATTCAGTTCTGACAAAAAATAATTCAACAATACCCTTTTCCACGTGTTCTTTGATGAAGTGATATTTGACATCAATGTGCTTGGTACGGAAATGCTGTACTGGATTGCACGAGATGGCTATGGCTACCTTTGAGTAACAATACATGGGTATTTTATCAAAGTGAAAGCCATAATCCGTGAGCTGAGTTCTCAACCATAGAACTTGAGCACATCACGCAGATAAAGACACATACTCGGCTTCTGCTATAGACATGGAAGTACAGTCCTGCTTCTTGGATGACCAGCTGACCAACTTATCACCTCCTAGAAATTGTATGCCTCCAATGTGCTCTTTCTTGAATCTTTATCGTTTTGAGACCAGGTTTACCCGTTTTAAGGTCGGGTCAACACGTTCAAAGCCGGGTTTAACCCTTTATGGGACGGGTCAACTAGTTTTGGTCCGTGTCATGTAAAATATATAAAAAATGTATACAAAATTGGGTCACCGGCTTAGCCTTGCCAGTTCAATCAGCTGGGTCAGCGCGATTTTAAAACAAACATTATTTACAAACACAGAAAAAAGCGACATTTGAAACACATATCTAAAAATTGTTTGAAAAGCAAAAACCGTTACACAAACATTCAAATGTAAGTCATCATCAGATTAAACTTATTTTCATCCACAGCTAAAAACTGTGTCCAAAGGTGTCCTAAGATTAATTTCATTTATCATCATTTGACAACATTACATTAATAAAAAAACAAATAAACAAAAGACTAGATTTAAAAACAAACAAAGAGAAGGTAGAACAAACTAAAGTGCCATTGTGGGTGAGGCTTGTGAATGTTCCTTTGGAAGCTTAGAGTACAAAGGGAATAAGTGCTTTGGCTAGTAGTCTTAGAAAACCAATTATTATGGATACCATGACTGCTAAAAGATGTAAAATAGGTGAAGGAAGGATGGATTTTGCAAGAGTACTAGTGGAGTTTGATGCAATGAAAGGTTTTTAAGAGAAAATTTAAATACAATACAGGGATAAAAACAACAATAAGAAAGGTTCTAAGTATGCTACTGTAGAATATGCTTAGAAGCCATAAATTTGCTCTCATTGCCATGTTTTTAGACATAGCTATGATAATTGTGTTAAGAGAGAAAGGACTACAGAAGAGATAGCTATGGAAACTAAGAAGAGAGAGAAGGAGGAATTAGGAGAAGGAATGAAGAGTTTAGGGAAAGAAATAATACTGGCAATTATATGGGGAATAGGAAATTTAGAGATAGGAAACAATACAGGGAAGGGAGATCCTATAATAGTGGAACAAAAATATATGAGTCAAAAGGTAGTAAAGGGGATGTTTGGAAAAAGAAAGTGATGAATGAGGGAAAACATAACAAGACCAAGAATACAGACCTAGAGAAGAAAGGGAAGAACACATATAAAAGGGAAGGATTAAGAAATGTAAACAAGTTTGCTACTTTTAATGAAATAGGGGAAGAGGATGATGAGTTAGAAAAGCTTAAAGGAAGGATGGTTGTTGATGTGTTCTTAAACAAAAAAATACAACCAAATTTTATTGAAGTTAAAAGTTGGACCCAAGATATGGTAAAATACTTTAAGGAGCAATGGGAAATTGATAGAAATAAGGAAGTAAAGGAGGTGAAAAAGAGTATTGAGGATGTCCTGGAAACTAGTTCTAGGATAGCAAAAGAACTAAGCATAGAGGAGATGGAAGGTATGGATACTACTATTCTGCATTGATAGTAGTAGGAAAGTCTTTATTATTTAGTTATGATAGACCTTAATATTGGAATGTGGAATATTAGGAGTATGAACCAACAGAAAAAACAAAAAGCTGTTCTTAATTTCATAATAGAGGAAAACATAAATGTGTGTGGCATTGTTGAAACTCATATAAAGCCCTCAAAATTAAGTAAAGTGGCTTCTTTTACTTTTGGAGGTTGGGACTGGGTTTCTAACAACGTGCATAGCACTAATGGGTGTAGAATCATGATAGGCTGGGATAAAAATAAAGTTGATGTAATGGTAGTCCACATGACAAGGCAAGTTATGCTTGTTGTAATTAAGATTATCAAGCTAAAACAAAAAGTCTTTTGTAGTTTTGTGTATGCTTCAAATTTAAGAATTGAAAGAAGAAGTCCGTGGGATGAATTAAGGAAATTTAATGCTATTACTTCTGGATGTCCATAGATATTGATGGGAGATTTTAATGTTACTCTCAAATTGGAAGAGCACTCTGCTAGAGGGTCTAGAATTAATGGTGATATGCAAGATTTTGTAGAGTGTGTTAATGACATTGAAGAAGAAGATGTCAACTGCACAGGCTTGTTCTTCACATGGATAAAATCTCCTTCTAAACCAAAAACTAGTATTCTAAAGAAACTTGATAGAGTAATGGTCAACTCTGGTTTCATTGATCAATATGACGATGCTCATGCCAGGTTCCACCCTTTCCTAATTTCTGATCATAGCCCAGTTATGCTTCATATCCCTAATACTTTGGAAAGGAGGAAAAAGTCTTTTAAATTTTCCAATTTTGTTACTGACAAGGAAGATTTTCTTGATGTGGTAAAAAAAGAATGGAAATGTAATTATGGGCTATGAGATGTATAAGTTGGTGAAGAAAATGAAGAGGATGAAAATTCCTTTGAATAATCTTGCATGGAAAAATGGGAATTTATTTCAAAATGTAAAAAAGCTAGAAGATGAATTGAAAAAAGTCCAAGTGGAAGTAGAAGCTCATCCTAATTGTAAAGAGGTTAAGGAGAAGCTGTCTAAAGTTCTGCAAGAATATAATGAAGTAACTAATGATGAGGAGAAGCTACTTGCTCAAAAAGCAAAAGTGAAATGGCTTAGTGAAGGGGACAAAAACACTAAGTATTTTCATAATGTGATAAAGAGTAGAATGCATTCTAATAGAATTATGGGAGTATGTGATGATAAGGCAATCTGGTTTGAAGGAGATACTGTGGCATATCAGTTTGTAAAGCATTTTGAAAAGTTCTTAGGAAACAATGGAGAAGCAGAACTGATTGATAGTCTTGATGACCTTTTTCTTAACAAGTTATCTAAAAATGAAGTTAAGCTTATGGTGAGAGATATTACTGATAAAGAAATCAAGGAGTCCATCTTTGGAATTGGAAATGATAAGGCTCCAGGTCCTGATGGTTTTACAGCTATATTTTTCAAAAAAAGCTAGGAGCAGTTAAATAGTTTTTCAAATCTAATAAGTTTCTAGGGGAAGTTAATGCAACCCTTATCACTTTGGTCCCTAAGATACATCAGCTAAACAAAGTTTCAGACTATAGGCCCATTGCATGTTTCAATGTTATCTATAAATGTACAAGCAAGATCATCACAAAAAGGTTACAAGGGTGTTTGGAAAAGCTGGTAAGTATGAATCAAAGTGCTTTTGTACCTGGAAGGCTTATCCAAGAGAACTTGTTAATCACCTAAGAACTTCTTAAAGGTTATAACAGGAAAATTAGGCCAAAAAGGTACGCTCTAAAGATTGATATAGCAAAAGCATATGACACTGCGAATTGGGGATTTCTGAAACAAATCTTGATTCACTTTGGCTTTCATGTGAAGATTATTGTTTGGATTATGACATGTGTTACTAATGAAGCATTCACTGTTTGTGTTAATAGTGAAATATATGGGTATTTTAAAAGTGGGAGGGGGTTGAGACCGGGTAATCCAATGTCACCATACTTGTTCACTTTAGTCATGGAAGTTCTTACTTTGATTGTTCAAAGAAGGGTAAACAGAAGTGAACATTTTAAGTTTCATTGGGGCTGCAAGGATCTTAAATTGACCTAACTTTGCTTTGCTAATGTTATGTAATGGTGATCATAACTCTGTGGAAGTTCTAAAAGAAGGGCTTATAGAGTTTAGCAAGGTATCTGGTTTGGTCCTTAATATGAATAAAAGTACTATTTTCTTTGGGAGTGTAAAGGAGAGTGAAAAACAAAGGATATTGGAAGTAATGCCATTTGCTGTTGGAACTCTTCCCATGAAATATCTTGGTGTCCCCTTAATCACTAAGAATATTGGTATTTTTGAGTGTAATCATTTAGTGGAAAGAGTCAAGCAGAAAGTAAATGATTGGAAAAACAAAGCACTATCATATGCAGGAATATTACAGCTCATAGCTTCAGTCTTAGCTTCTATGCATATATATTGCACTTATGTTTTTCTTATTCCTAAAACAACAGTGAAAGATATTGAGAAAGCTTTAAAGGGATTTCTTTGGTGCCATGGGGATTTAAAAAAAGGAGCTTCAAAAGTGGCTTGGAAAGTTATTTGTGCTCTAAAAAGTCAAGGAGGTCTGGGGATTAAGAGACTTGGGCCTTGGAATAAGGCTCTCTTGTGTAAGCATCTATGGAATGTGATTGTCAATAAAGAAAGTTTGTGGGTAAATGGGTAAATACAGTCATTTTGAAAGATAAAAGTATTTGGGAAGTTGGTATTGAAGACTCTGACAGTGACACTTAGAAGACAATTCTTAACTTGAGAGACATGATCAAAAACAGTGTTTGGAAGGAGATTAGGGATGGTAGAAGTATGAATATGTGGTTTGATAAGTGGAGTAATGAATGTCCTTTATGTGAAATAATTCCTTTCAGGAAAAGATATGAAGCTAGATTAGATGAAAAGTCTAATGTTGCTAATATGATTGTGAATGGGGAATGGGTCTGGCCTAATGAATGGAAAGCTCAATTTAGATATATAAATGACATCAAGGTTCCTATTCTAGTAGAGGGGAAAATGATGGCATAGTTTGGAAATATGATAATGGGAAAAGTGGGAAGTTTTTTATCAGGAGTGTTTGGGAGAAGTTTCAAGAAAGGAAGCCTGAGATCAGTTGGCATAAAGTAGTATGGTACCCTCAGTGCAATCCTAGGCATGCTTTCATTGAATGGTTAGCTATGTAGAGAAGATGGAATTTACTAAGAAATTCTTGAAAATTTCATACTCAAACACTATATATGCCTATTATTAGTCTTAATATACTTATACACATATTTACAAGATTATTAACAATACAAGAATGACCTGATATAGGATAGGACAACATACGACAAGTCATATTGTCCTTTCACGCAGCCTGAAGTCATTCCCGTGAGAAGCATTGTTACCATAACCACTAGGCGCACCATAATCTAAAGTCCCATAAGAATTAGTAGCCGCATAATAATCAAAACTGTCATTAGAGTTATTGTTTCCACTCCTGAGATCATGACCACCAAACTTGCTAGAGCTATGGCATTGATCAGCAGATGCAACATAGCTCTCAGCATATTAAGCAAGCCAATCTGGTGTTTCTTGTTTGGCTTCTTTCATGAACTCAGAAATAGCAACAGACGAGTTCTTATCATTGAATAAAGCAGTGGCTATTCTAGATTTACCCGCATGACCAATACTCCTAATTCTGTGAACACAGCTATCAATCTTAAATCGATATGAAGAACCATGTTTGTACATAGTATCCCAGGACTGATTTATGTAGATGGTAGGGACATCAGCCGTGATCAGAAAGGTCTGATAGCACATTGTGAGTGTGAGAGTACCCAATACTACTTGATACCCAATACTATATGGCAACCTATTCTGATTTTGAAAGACGCTTAACACATTAGGCATGACTAAATTGCTTCTTAAAGAAATTAGACCTATTTCGCCTTCTTAGAAGGAAGGACTAAATCGCCTCTTTAGGAGGAATGACTAATTCTCCTCCTAAAGGGGGACTAAATCACCTCCTGAAGGAGGGACTAAATCACCTCCTAAAAGGAGGGACTAAATTGCCTCCTGAAGGAGGGACTAAATCTCCTCCTAAAGGGAGGGACTATTTCGCCTCCTGAAGGAGGGACTAAATCGCCTCCTTCATGATTCCTAATTCGCCTTTAGTTTTTTAATTCATGTGTTTTAGCATCTTTTATCAGACAATTAGCATACATAACATTCATCGGCTTCATACAATCATTTATAACATGAAGTAACCACAAAGATGTCAAACATGACCAAGAACGAGTTAATTTCATCACATATTACTCATTCATCAAGAAACAAACATTCAAACATAGGATGTTAGGGATTAAATGCATACAAGAAAGATGTCAGACACATTTTATACCCAAACCCACTAACAATTTACATTTTCTACCCGAAACCCATATTTTTGCATACAAGAAACACATAAATCCACATCATACGTTAACCAAATTCACAACTGCTTTAAGCGAGTGTTATTCAACCTTAAACAAACCAAACCCCTAAGTCAATTTCAAATTTTACTCACATTCAATTTCCATGAACCCTAAATCAAGTTTTAGGATTATCGAGCATAAATGGTTGTAAAAACTTAATTCCTTTGAGATATGAGATATTTAAAGTGTAATGAACACATTCTTAGATATACCTTAATTTTGAAAAATGAATGGTTTGATGATCTTGAGTTGAGATACGAATTAGGTAGAAAGAAAAAAATAAAGTGAGTGTGTTTGTGATGTGTGTTTGACCGAATCAGTCAATTAGGCAATGGGTGTGTTTATTGATGGGACTCTTTGGGTCTTGATAAAAAAGGCAAAAATGCCCCTAGACTTTCTATTCTTATGCATTTTCTCATTTTAAGTTTCTTTAGGCATTTAATAGTTTAACAAATGGCAACTTAAGTCCCTAATGTTTTAACTATCGAACCTAGCAACTTAATTTTTTAGATAAATCCCTAAGGCATAAACACATAACAGTTAAGGCTCACGTTAGTTGAAATTAATTAACTCCCCTTTAATAATTAACCCGTTATTGTTTAAAACCCTTTTCCTTGATCACAAACTGATGTATTTGTCGAAGAAGATATTTGACATATTCTCCCCCTCAAACATTGACCCGTTTTCTATTTAAAGAGCTGTAGTCGATGTTTGAGTGGTCGAATGTCTTTGAAAATGATTTTTGATGACTTTCTGAAAGTTATGTTTTTATTTTCTGAAAAACAACACCAAAAATAAGATTTCTCTTATTTTACATCATAAGCGCACTGAAGCGTACACTTATGGAAACATAGATAGCACGGGTTGTGCTGCAAAGTAAGCACAAGCCTTTGCATGGTCACGAAGTAGACCATGCCCGAGGAAATAAATCCCTGTTGAGAGGTCAAGTTTTCTTTATGAAATACTTGCCTTTAAGATGATGACCGGGTTGCTATCTGAAATAATAGCAAGCCATTTTTGGCATGTTTTGAAAACGTTTGAACTTCTGCTCGAACTTCATTTACAGTCTCGTATCATTATTAAATGACATTTCTAAGACCGTAAATGTTATCAATTTTCAGAAGACATGCCATTATTACCTCTTTTTATATTTTCTGATTTTTTTAATTTTATATTTTGTTTTTCTGGTTTTATATTTTTGTATTTTCTTTTATAAATGTTTTTATAAAAAATGAATAATCTTTTTGTCTTTTTATGGTTTAATATATGCACAATATATACAGGATATGAGAATGGGTACCACCACTATTCTTCTGCTTTTTCTGCCAGAGTCTTTAGAGTCTCAGGAGTAAAATATCTCATTCCCAACTTCTCAATTAGAAATTCAATTCTTTCTCGACATAGAGCCTTCATGAAGATGTCTGCCAACTGATACTCGATCCTGACAAAATAAAGCTCGACGACTACGTTCTCTACTTGCTCCTTTATGAAATGGTATCGGATATCAATATGCTTGGACCGGGAATATTGGACATTATTGCAGCATAAGGCAATAGCGCTTTTGTTATCACAGTACATTGTAATCTTATTGAAACCAAGGCCATAGTCGGTAAGCTATGATCTCATCCAAAGGACTTGAGCACAACAGCCAGACAAGGCTATATTTCAGCTTTCGTACTGGATATCGCAGCGCTTTTCTGCCTCTTTGAGGACGAGCTTACAAATCTATCTCCCAGCATTTGCATACTCCTGACGGTTACTTGCGTTCTAGTTTCTTTTTACAACCCGTGAGTGATCTGCATATGCAAATGCACATTAGTGGAATAGCAGAATCCTTGGGTACCAGAGTCCCCGGATTAATGGTTCTTTAATAATACAGAAGATTCTTTTATCACATGGGAGGTGCTTTTTGGTAGGTCTGAAAACGTTGCCTCGATACAGTGCACACATTGCAATACAGCATTTACAAGGTCTGGTCTAATGGATGTCAGATACATAAGGGTGCCAACCATGCATACGATTTGTGTAGGATCAACATCTTCCCATGTGTTTCCTCATACAGTTAGGACTTCTCACTCATTTGGAGTGTAACAGGGTCAAAAGGAAGTCTTATACCATATTTTTAAGTGAATAAGAGCATATTTTAGTCTGATTAAGAAAGATGGACTCTGGGACTCTGAAAATCTATGTCCTAGAAAAAAATGAGATCTTGCCCATCTGACTTCTTAAATTTTTGAACACATCTTATCTCAGAAAATTGGTCACAAAGTTCAATAGTTGTCAAAGAAAAAATTATATCATCAACATAAATTGATACCAGGATGATGTCTTTGCCTTCACGTCAAACGAACAATGTGGGACCAACTTTGCCTTTGGAGAATCCTTTTGAGAGAAGAAATGATAACAACAAATCGTACCACGCGTGAGGAGCATGTTTTAACCCGTAAAGATCCTTTTTTAGTCTGTACACGTGATTTGGATTGTTGGAATCCACGAACCCATCTGGCTGACTACATAGGAGTTCTTCCAGCAAAAAAATGCCGTTTAAGGAATGCCGTCTTCACATCCATTGTAGACGAGCATATCTCACCGTTGAGAAACATATGCAAGGAAGATTCCGAACAGCCCGAGTCTTGCTACAGGAGCGAAAGATTCTTCAAAATCAATTCCTTTATCTTGACGATATCCACGAGCAACCAAACGAGCCTTATTTTTCAAGATACCACCCAACTCATCGAGTTTTACTTTGTAGATCCACTTTAAAGTAATCACCATCACTTTATTTGGTCGTGGCACTAATTCCCAAACTTCAAGACGCTCAAACTCATGAAGTTCTTCTTGCATAGCTTCAATCCAGCGTGATTGAGTGAGAGCTTCTTTGTAATTCTTAGGTTCAACTCATGTTAGGAAGGCCTCATAATAACAGAAGAGGGCTTGTTGATGAAGCTGAAGTCTTGTAAACACAGATCTTGAGAGTTCTCCAATAATGTTGTGCAATGGATGATCTTTAGTCCATTTAGAGATATGTTCTTAGACTGGAGCATCTTGGTGCACAATAGTAGGAATAACATCCGATGAAGAAGATTCTTCAGAACTAATTTCTGGAATAGGAATACCAAAATACGGATCGTTACTCATGTGTGCAACCTCAAGATCATGATTCTCTTCATCAGCACCGAAAGGAATTTCTTAGGATTGTGGTTGAGGAGATGTTTGAGAAGTACTTATAGAAGGTGCATCTGTATCGACAGTTGTTGAAGTTGGTGAACCAATTGACTCAACAGGAGCTTGGGCTACTACTACAGGAACATGAATCTCATCTACAAAAACTAAATAGTCAACATTTGTTGGAGGATTGAAGAGTTCATCAAACACTGGTTGAAATACCACATCCCATTCTTTCCTTGTTAGTGGTACAAATGGTGCTGGAGAAGGAGGGTTTGGAATGGAACTAGAGAGGCAACAATATTATCTGTAAAACCTATCCTAGATGGGCTAAACGATTCTCAACAGATCCCATTCATGCCTCGATGGTGGTACAAATGGTGCTGAAGGAGGAGGGTTTGGAACGAGTCCTAAACTGGGTGTTGCAAGAGTCATTTCATGAAGCGCGGGTCCTAAACTGCTTTGTTCAGAAGCCATTGTTGTCAGCTCATCAAAATCGACATAGATAGTTTCAATGATTTTTTGGGTACGTCGGTTATAGATACGATACGCTTTCTTCTTAGGTGCATAACCAATGAAAATGCCTAAATCAGCTTTAGCTTGAAGTTTGCCCAAATTATCTATCATTGGTTGGATAGCAAAGTGCACCAAAGACATGAAGGTAAGATAAATCAGGTTTTCTGTCATGTAAGAGCTCATAAGGAGTTTTTCTATGGAGACGACGTATAATGGATCGATTTCGGGTGTAACATGCGGTAGTGACTGCCTCGGCCCATAGAAATAACGGAGCTTTTGCATAGATTAACATTGTTCGAGCAGCTTTAACAAGAGTATGATTTCGCCTTTCAACAGCACCATTTTATTGTTGAGTACGCGCAACTAATTTTTGATGAGAGATACCGACACTCTCATAATAGCTACTCAAAGTTTGGTTGACGATCTGATTTCCATTATCTGTACAGATATTCCTGACAGTTGCATTCAATCTAACTTGTATCATTTTCAAAATCTTGATTATAAAATTTGGAGCTTCATCCTTTGATGCTAGAAACTTCACCCATGTGAACCGAGAGCAATCATCCACAATGACGAGAATGTACTTTTTCCCATTTACACTTGCAACACACATTGGCCCGCAAAGATTCATGTGCAAAAGATACAGTTTTTCCTGATTGGTGTCTTCCGATTTAGGTTTATGTGTTTGTTTCTTGCTTTTTCCCATAGCACATGCCACACACATATGATCTTTTTCAAATTTTAATTTGGGACGACCTCGTACAAGACCATTTTAGCCAAATGATTAATAGCACCAAAGTTCAAATGTGACAAACGTCGGTTCCATAACCAAGATTTGGTCTTTGAGGCTTTGGACAAGAGACAAATTGGAGAAGACGCCATCATATCTCCAATTGACAATGTATAAAGATTGGTTTCTCGAGATCCTGAGAGTAAATCAACACCTTCCAGATTATGAACAAAACATGAGTGTTTTCTAAAAGCTACTTCAAGATTGGAGCCACATAATTGACCAACGGAGAATAGATTGTGTCCTAATCCTTCCACATAATAAACCTATGAAATTGTGACATTCCATATCTGATAATCACCATATCCCATGATCTTTGCAATTTGGTCGTTACCGAACTTGACAGTACCGAGAAACTTGTGAACAAAATTGTTAAGCTGAGAGCGATCTCCAGTCATATGCTTGGAGCAGCCGGAGTCCAAATACCACAAAACAATTTAGACAACCTGAGATTCACAAGAGAAGAAGATGGAGCAACTGAAGTATTGGATCCTCGAGATGTACCAGGTTTCGTTTTGTTAGAATCATAGATTTTGCAATCTTAGGTTTTCTAAAGGAACCAATAGGGTTAGGTACATTAGGTCTCCTAGTATAAATCTTAGTTAGTACAGGTTCTAGTGCAACTACTTGTGGAGGATGGGTTATCCTAAAAGGCACCTTTTAGTGGCGTTAATCCTAGTTAAGGGCATACATTTCCAACTAAAGTGAAAGTTCTTCCTGTAGGTCTCCAGTTATATCCAATTTTAGTAAACACTTTTCCTGTAGGTTTCCATACTTCTTTCTTTTTAGCTTTCTTAACAGACTTAGATTTAGAACACGCATTCATAACAGAAACAAATTTAAGAAAGCACAAATCATGTGTAGCATCAAACATAGATCTATTACAGTTAACACACATTAGCTCAGAATTTGTATTTCATTTGGAATGCTGCACATTTGCATTTCCAGATGGTTCAACAACACAATTCGTTTTATTCAAACTAGACTTAACTATCCTAGAGTGGTCTTCTACTTTATTCTTCTTGGTACTACTTGAAATCAGCAGGATCCTATCATTCTTTGTATTGTCTGTAGACTTTGACCTGCTAGATTTAGTAACGACTTACCCTCATAGAATTAACACAGAATGTTAGTGTCTCTTAGCCTGTGTTTTTAAAGATCCTATCTGTTTTTGAGATGTTCTTGATGATATGACGGGTTCAACAAACCTAAATGTTTTCTTATTGTTGATAGGCTTGGCCGTAACTGATTTCTTACTAGGGTTGTGATTGACAGGGCAAGTATCTCTAACATATCCTAGCAACTCCAGAATTAGATTAACATACTTACAAGCAGAGTAAGATGCACTATCTAAAGGGTTTAGTGAGTTGGCATGTTCAACTATTTCCCTAAGAATAGCAACTTGTTCCATAGTGTGTTGAAGGTAGTATATGTGAGCTTCCCTATTATTCTTAACTTAGGAGCCAATGTTACTGGGTCAAGCTTATACAAGCCTGGAGCAATAGTGGTAGCCTTTGACATTTGGGCAGCATTATCAACTATGTCCTTTCCTTTTAATTTTCTAAGATCATTTTCTAATGATGTTATGGCAAGAACTTTTTCCTGAAGTTGAGCATTTAAATCAGTAATTTCAACAGACTTTTGATTCAATTGATTGACCAACGATTCAGTATATTCTTTAGCATGAACACGTGATGGTTTAATTGAATCATAGAGTTGTTTATAAGTCTGTTTCAAATGCTCATTTTCAGCAATTAGTTTTGCCACCCTATGTTCCAGTTCTATATTGATGGTCTCAATCTCATCTATGTCCTTTTTCACACTGTTTGTGGTGGAAGTTTTGTTCAAACGTTTAATGTTTTCCTTCAACTTCTTAATGGTTGTGTCTTTTGCTTGAAGCTCAGCTTTTAAATTGTTCAATTTAAACAATTGATCAAATGTAGGTTCAGTTTGGCTCACAGATGTGTTATTCTTTTGAAAAATTTCTTTTTTGAGTTGCATTGCAAGTTCAAGAGAAATGCAGTGTTGTTCAAGTTTAGAAAACCTTTTCGAAAGTTTATTATACTTATCTTTTTTCAACCATGTTGTGTTGTTTGACAAGCTCAGCTCACGCTTCCAGAACACTGGTTGCACTTTTCACATAATTCACAGAATCATTCAACAACAAAAGAACTCGCATTCACATTCACAGAATTATACATGTCCACAGAAGAAATCACAACAATATTCACAATATCTTGAGAAATAATTTGATCCAAGTGTCGATCGTTTTCATTCAAAAATTGTTTCGTTTAAATTTTAAAGCTCTGTTTGTCTACAAAACACTGTTGAACAACAGCTTCCATCTGATTAAAAACTGTTTATGCTTCTGTTACCTCATTTAAAAGATCTTGATCAAAAACATTAAATACGTCTTTTAAGGTCTTTAAAAATGGAATTATTTCTTGTTGAAAAATAGCTTTAGTGTGTTCGAAACAAATAATAAAAAAACCGCCATTCCCGTTTCGTTAAAGCATGGGTGGTAATTCCACTTTTTCACCACAATTTCAAAATGGCCAAGATGGTATTTAAGCATTTTAAGGCTTGTATTAACAAGCTTACCTTAGAAAGTTCCCTAGGAGCCTCAATTTTGACAGGTGATGAAGCAGATTGGTCAGTAATAGGGTATGAATTTTGTAACCAGAGATCTTGTTCATCAAACAGTGCTTGTGGAACAAAACATTTTCCAAAGTCTTCAGATAATCTATTCAACGCAGCATAATCGATTGGTTTAACGTTAACTTTCTTTTCTAAAACCATTGGATCACTTTGTTTAAAACCATTTTGGATCGACCCTCTTCTTCAAGCATCAAGTCTCTCTAAATCATCATTGAAATCACATTGGTTTTCTATAATAACATTACCATCATAAAGCATTGGCCTAATCTGCTGAGCTTTCTTAAGATAGAAAGGATTTTGAAAACCAAAAGCTTGTTTAAGGTTGTTAACAAAGAAAACCTGAGGTATACGAGAGCATATGCCACAGCTTTTGCGCGATTGACCCATTAATCAAAACAATCTTGTCCAGTTCTTTAACCTTTCCTTTTCCCAAAGGAATTTCTTTTTTCAATATTCTATCTTCTCTTTTCCTTGGATTCGTTTTTGAAAACATCAAATGTTTTTTGATAACGTTCCTTTTCCTTTAATTGTTCAGAAAGAGTTTGTTTTAGAGAGTTAATTTCCTTTTCAAAATCCGCAAACTGTGCATTTTTCTCCCGAATTATATCGTCCATTATAAGCTTTTCTCTAGTACTTAAATCCACATTTTTTTCTTTCTTCTAGGACTTTTACTTGATTTTTGTACCTTTCAAGCTCAGCAGATAAGGATTCATTGGCAATTAGATTATCTTTATTGCCCTTGTTACAATTAGTTACTTGATTTGACAGTTGTTCAAACACAGATAATATCATAGCATCTTGTTGTACAGAAGAGTTTGTATCTTGAATAGCTGCATTTTATGTTTCAAGCAAATACTGAGAGTAAGGAATGATATTGCTATCACTATTTATCTCAGTCTCTATGTTAGCCTTAAAATATGCCGACTTATCCAGAATTACATTAGATATCATAAGGCATGACACGTAGGGGCTAATAATGTCAAGTTAGAATAGTTAGTGTGTCAAACGCCAATATATACCCCTCCTGTACTTCCATAGGAGGGTGAGGATTCTTTGTGTAACATTTCATAAGGTGTGTGTGTGTGTGTGTTTCTCTCCTCTTATCACACACACATCTTTCCTTTTCTCTCATTAATCTAATAATGGCTAAGTACTTGTTTAATCCTCCCTGACCTCCCGATCGTGTTTTTAGGCTAGAATCTTTATGGGTAACAATTGGTAATAAAGCCTAGGTGCGTTTTGGGTTGATTATTTACTTATTTTTGGTGGTTCGCGGCTTAATAAGCTTTTTCATGGCTTATTTTTAAGCCAGAAGCTACGGCTTGGCTTGGTTGGTGGTTTATTTTGTACAAAGCTTGAATCTTTCTCTAATGGTTCTAGCTTATTTGTACAAGTGGCTTATGGGTTTTCAAAGCTTATTTTTTAGCTTTTTTGGTTCGAATGGTTTTTATACTCAAAATCTTGATTTAAAACTTTTCGTATTAAAAACCATCAAGTTTGGATTTTTATGGTTCTTATTGCCTTAGATAAGCAAGAAGTACAAGTAAAATCAGCCAAAATCGTCCAAAAGTGTACCTTTTGTGTTATAAAGAAATTGGGTTTCGGAACTGTTGGAGGAGAAATAGTCCAAGGAGAAATAGTCCAAGGCGATTTAGTCCTTTCACAGTGGGAGGCGAAATAGTCCCAAGGAGAAATAGTCCCAAGGGGAAATAGTCCATCTTCTGAAGGCTATTTAGTCCACTTTAAGTTGGCTGCGATTTTATCCAAACTAGTGAAGGCGAAAATAGTCTATTTGTGAAGGCAAATTGTTCCATTTGTGAAGGCGAAATAGTTCATATTAGAGGCGATTTAATCTACTTCTTGGAGGCGATTTAATCTTCAGAAGGTGATTTAATCTTTAGGCCATTTTTCACATGTTTTTGCCAAGAACCAAACTTAAACACCATCCATGGCTTAAGGAAATTCTATGTTTTGAAATCTTAATTTCTCAAAAAAAAAATTCGACCTCACCGCAGAGGTCGATCCACGCATCAGGTGGGATGTGCCCGAATTTGGGAATATATAATCATGTCAATCAAAACATAACATCAAAGCAAACATAAAACTTAATGTAAAAACGATCATTAAAGATTCACTTAAACGACAAACGGCTACAGATTCAGACTACGATGACAAGTGATCACGAAGTTGATTTTGTATCCCTTATTTGACATTGAAGTGAGTTTCACGAAGACGTCTACTTATTTCATCATCGAGAGTTCCTTCTATTTTTCTGCCCCTTTTCTTAAACCCTCCATCGATTGGTGACTTGCTTAAACATATAAAGGCTTCTGATTGAGACTTAGAATTACTAGTATTATACCCATGTAATAAGTTACAAATGTAGTACTCATGGGATAATAGATGCACTTTTAAGGAGTTATATTGTAAGTACTCAGTGTCATAACTCAGATGCAAAAGTGAGATGATAAAGAGTTGTGGTACTTCTCAAACTTTGAATTGTTCGAGTATAGGAGGTACATAGAGATTTATATTCTTGCACCGTTCTTCAATCAACACAGTGCAACTTAAGTAGAAAAAAATTTAGGGTGATTTTACCTCATTTCAAGTTGGTATGATTTGGTTTACTTCACATTGTGGTCCCAACAATAGCCGACAAATTCGAGTTGGGTAACGGTTAGCCATAGAGTTTAAAGGTTGAGATGTAATCAACAATTCTTACAGGATCTTATTGTGCTATTCCAAGACAATGATACTTCATAGTCTAAGCAAAATTTTCAAAGTTCTTCAACGACATTCATAATTTTTCAAGATTTGTGCTTATGACAAGGACTTCTCGAGTATATGGACGTACACGACAATGATGCTTATGAGAGTTCTCAACTATCATGGGGAAAATGTGTACATCCAGGACTTAGTTGACTTTGATGTTACCAGGTCAACTTCCAGGGGAAGTAGTGTATTCTACTTCACTTAGTATGGTGTGTGAAGTATTATGCATACGTGAGAAGAATTGTTGCTGATTTCTCGCATGTACCCCCGAATAAATATTCACCAAGACCCAATGACAAGTAGCAGCGGTATCAGGTGTGGTTTATCTTCTATAAAATTCCGCTGTGCATGTTAATGACAAATATAAGATAGTTGAAGCTACATCAAAGTTTCTAAATCTGCTCAAGATAGGGATGCTAGTTTGGGGGGAAGCTCATTCAGAAACTTCGCCAAAAAGGAGTCTATGAAGAAAGCTTTTCAAGACATGCTGCATGAATAGGGGGAAGTTATCCAACTCATGCAAAATATAATGGTTCCAGAATAAGTAAAGACATTGAAGATCCAAGCAGAAGTAACAATTTTCAGACCAAGAGATCTCAAAAGACATCTTCAGCTGTTGGAATTGCTTTGGAAGACTTTTATTATGTTGTAATTGTACTTGTTAGGAACATTGTAAGTAATTCCGTATGTCTATATATTAGGGGAAGATTTTTAGCCTTAAAATATGTCGACTTATCCAGAATTACATTAGATTTCATAAGGCATGACACGTAGGGGCTAATAATGTTAAGTTAGAATAGTTAGTGTGTCAAACAACTATATATACCCCTCCTATACTTCCATAGGAGGGTGAGAATTCTTTGTGTAACATTTCATAAGGTGTGTGTGTTTGTTTCTATCCTTTTATCACACATACATCTTTCTTTTTCTCTCATTAATCTAATAATGGCTAAGTACTTGTTTAATCCTCCTGACCTCCCGATCGTGTTTTTTAGACTAGAATCTTTATGGGTAACACTCTGGATGATTTACAAAAGAGTTTGGTTCAAATAGGTCATCACCTGCACACTTTGATTTAGTATATCATTATGAGTGTATTCAGAGTGTGGTACCTCGGAGAGAACATCTGATCAGTAACTAGACAAATTGGCCATAAAAATTGCTTGGGCTATAGAGATATCGTTACAGTCAGAATCATACGCATCCAAATTATCTGCTTGATAAGCTGCATTGTGTGTGATGACTGTCTGTGTAACTCGACCTTCTACAACTCTGGGGTCTGCCAAAAATGCCAATTCCTCCTCATTCAGAACTTTACCAGATCCTTGTGCTTCAACCAGAAGAACTTTATACCTGAACCAAGTAGCATCCATTTTCCTCTTTGGCTTTGGGCACTGTCTTGCCATGCGACCTTCCCATTGGCAGTTAAAACACTTGACAACCCTTTGTTGACATGAACTGCTCCTTCCTGTTTTTGAAGTACCAGCAACATATAAACTTTGTCTCCCCTAAAGCGGTTGAACCGTCACCCTTCCATCATGAATAGTTGCTTGTTGTCTTGGGTTGGAAGAGTTTCTTAGCTGATTGTTGGTAGATGGGAAACGAGATGAGACGACAGTAGACATGAATGGCATCATTTTGTTAATGGCATCAATAGGGTCATCTCCTTGATTAAAGACAAAAACTGCTAGACCAAAGTCTATCTGAGGAAATTCAGCAGGATGTGTTTGTTGATTAACTATGGAGACAGAATATTCAATTTGAGGAATGGATGGTGGTTGTGGACAAGCATCTTGATGAACTATGGATGAGTAAGCATTGGGATACGGTGCTGATGGATAAGTAACCGCTAGAGGTATGAATGGATAAGTAGTTGAGTAATGTTGTGTAGGATGAATAGATCAATATTGAGGAGACGAAGATGGTGAAAACTGTTGTTGGAATTGTGGATTGTTGTATGAAGATTGATAAGTGTTGTAATGAGATGGAGTCTGATGGTAATTGGCAACTAGTGCAAGTGGATCTTGATTGCGTTCACGCATGAGGCGGACTTCATTAGCATGATGTTCGTGCTGTTGGAGATATGCATGAAGCTGATCGAAGTTAGATTGAGTAAAATCCCTTAACTAGCTTGACATCCGTAGACCAAACTTTACTCCATTCAGGTGGAAGACTGTTCAAGAACTTAGTATTAACTTGAAATTGCTGCAAAGTCATTTTGTAGATGTGCATATTGTTTTCAGCTGAGCAAATCTTAAGTAATACTGATGTAGTGTTTCCCCTTGATGTAAGTAAACTTATTAAACTCATCATACAACTTACACTCTCTTTCCTGCTTTGTCAATGATGTTCCATTCATAAGTAATTGAATAATTCCCATCGATCCTTAGAATTCCGGTGATGATTAACGATGCATAGACAATTAGATGATAGTCCTAAGAATGATGTTATTGCCTGATGTCACAATTAGCTAGAGTTTTCTCAGTTGCAATAATTTCATCATATTTCTTTGTCCTGGTCACACCATTTTCTTCAATCGTAGGCCAAATGAGTGGACCATTTTTGACTGATTCAAGTATATTTCTTCCATGCTCTCTGTTTTCCATGTACAATTCCATTCTACTTTGCCATGAATCATATAGGTCTTTCTCCAACATTGGTGGATGATTGTCAGTACCAGAGAGTATCATAAATTCAACAAGAGTAGTCATTGAATCTTTGGTTTATTAATTGATTACCTGTTGATCTAACAGTGATAAAGGAGGATTGTGTTAAGAGTTGTTGTTGTTGGTGATTAAGATTAATGTTCCACGGGATTTTACAAATCTTTACTAAAATCGAGAAATCCAAGTATTTCGCGGGATTTTACAAAGTAAGACAAACCGTAGAAAATAAAATCTTTTTGTGACTGATGTAATATTTCGCTTAAATATGACACTTGAGGTAATATTTCCGCTTGACTATGTAATGTTTTCGCTAGAATATGAAATGAACAATTTCGTCTTACACATCTACTATTTCGCTTGAAACTAACAACCTGTCATAAGCGCTAGATACACATTTTGCTTGATAACATATTCGCCTTGAACATATTTTGCTTGACCTAAGAAAATTTAAGCAGAGTTTCGTTTTCAAGAAATGACGTATTTCGCTTGAAGTCAACCTGTCATATTTCGCTACACAACATATTTCTCTTACACATTTCGCTACCTGTCATATTTCGCTAGCTTCAAACATATTTCGCTACATTCAATACATATTTCGCTACATTCCAAATAAAAACGTTACTTTTTCATAAAAAATCAACAAAAAACACACCCTTTTTGACGTTTTCCTTAGCAATTTTTTGCATAACATTTCTTAGGACCTGATCTAGCTTAAAAACCAAGACTTTAAAACATGTTCGAACACAAAAAATCCGGTTGAATTTTAAAAGACCACAAAAAACCAAAAATAACTAAAATTAATGATCCTAAAACAAATATAAACGCACACAAGCTACGTTATCACCCCATTACGCCTAATACCAATATGTAGTAAACATAGATCACTTAACAGAACCAAGATAAAAGAAAGTTTAGAGAGAGAAAGGTTGGGTTGTAAACACTTAGTAGAGAGAAAGAAGAGAACTTGAATTATGTGAATTACCAAATTAAACAACCAACCCTCTCCCAAGGCCTATGGAGATGGTATTTATACCTCACATGGTCGGTCACCTTAAGGTTGACCCGGTTAGCTTGGTAAGTTTCTAAATATTACGCTACGTACTATACTATTACAACTTTGGAAGTGATCGAGTCTTTTCTCGATTCCTAACAATTTCTTTTCAAGCGACACGTTTAGAGGTCATTCTCTCGTATCTTGTGCAAAGGTACTCATAAAGTAACACTCTCGGATAATATTTCGCTGCGACCTCAGATTGGTATCAGAGCCGGGTTATAGAGAACTAGGTTGTGTTAGGATTTATTGATTTGATGATACAAAAGGATCAAGATCGACATCATGGAATTCTAGAAGATGGAGGATTCTAGAAGACTTGCTTAAAAAGATAAAGATCAAGATTGGGAAAGATTTAGTTTCCTAATACAATTAGGTTTCCTTTGTAAGTCAAGATGGACTATATATATAAAGAGATCCCTAGACATTGTTTGTAGGTGTGTTTTAATCATGTTTTAGGAAAACACCAACGATCTCACCACTTGAGATCGTTCTCCTTTGTACGATCCAAATGAGATCGTTTTAGCCCTAAGGTCAAAGTGTCTTTGATCTCTGTCACAGTTAGGTAACACGTTCTATCAGGATCAAATAGAATTGGGGCTTATATGTGAATGTAAACCTTGTTAATAACATTGTCTTTGCTTCAATTCCGCTGCGCAACAACAAACTTTGTTATTTTTAGTTATTATAGATCCTAGATGAGTTTTAAACGATTTTCAACAGGTTGCGTTAGTAACTTAGACTATAACTAAGTCTCAATTGCATTACATCATAGGACCCTACATTATCTAATATTACATGACCACTATGCTTTACATACTTAGGATTGCCTTAAGTGCACAGATTCTCTATGAGATAGACGAATACTAGAACCCTGTTGAGGTATTATGGGTTGCACCATAGCCTCATGACCATACATGATATACATGCAATATGATAACTATGTAAAGTTGGATGAACATAAAATTTCGAGTAATGTCCAACGTCGAGTCAATTTATTAATTAGTTTGAGATGTGTAACAATCCATGACTGAATCTCAAGACAGTTCTTGTTTGATGAGTTGCGAAATTGAGCCATGACAAGTTGTTACACAACTCGAGGTACTTAATAAATTCCCTCGAGGATGGTTAAGACTCGTGAGACATGAGTAAATCCTTAGAGGCATTATGTGAAATAATTATGCTTAATTATAGTGATAAACTACTATATGAATACTTTGCCTGATATGTGCATACACACTACTTGCTTACTTGCTTACATTACGTGCTTACATGACATACATATATACATATATACTTACATCCCTTATGTATATTTACATTATTTATATAATAATTATTATATAAATGATAGAACATTTTTTAAGGCAAAGTAATACTATAAGCTCGTATGTCCTAAACATTATCCAAACATTAATTTATCTTATATGATATTTTACCATCATTCATTTATGCCATGATGCATTCCATTTCGCCATGCTTATTCTTTAAAACAAAAATGTTTTACTATATAAATGCTATTTATATACATACTTGATTTTCATTCCAACCACCTCAGACATTGTGAGTTACACAATGGTCTCAATTACACCTCAGACATTATGAGTTACACAATGGTCTCATTTTACTTCTCATACATTGTGAGTTACACATTGGTCTCACTTATTTCTCAAACATTTGTAATTATATCAATGGACGCAAAACTTTTTTTTGTAACCATATCAATATTCGTTTTTAACACGAAACCCGTCACAGATTGTTTTACATGGATTAGTGTGAATCTAAGTTCACAAGGATCTTGTATGGGCGGGACTTGTAATATGATGATTACTATGAAAATGTTATGTTAAATCGGTTTCATAAATACGTTTTATCATATTTACTTTGACCGTGTACACATCAACCTATTTTATGAACACTATGACCCGATCTCTCCTGATTGTTTTACTCCTCGTCTCCGAAGATGAGTCTTAAACACTCGTCCTATACTCATTAAAGCACCTGCATCGCATGTCACCACACTTTGAAGGTATATGTGAGTACACTATTGTCTATCTAAATCTTAAGTAGGATTGATTTATAATCCTTTATTTAAATGGATTGGACGCCCTCTTCATTAAAATAATAATTTGTAAATCACCGAACCATACGGTTAGCATCTTTTACTTACATAAATTGGGACGCTTCTTTATGTAAATAATGAATTATAAATGAGTGGGCTTATTTGTATCCGATATGACATAAGTATGAACTCGAACCCGATAATCATTAAAATCCGTTAAAAAGATCTAGAAGCACAATAGTGTCTTACCACTCCGCAAAAATCTTAAGGCTTCACTTGAACTACCGGGGGGGGGGGGGGGGGGGGGGGGGGGGGGGGGTGATCTCATTCTTAAGATATACTTTTTCCGTTACAAAATCCTTACATCTGAACTGTTTGTGGAGCTAACAGACTTGTTACCCCTTGAACTAATGGACTTGGTTCAATCTCGAACCAACAGACTAAGTACAATATTCCATCACCTATCACATAGGCTCTCCTGCGAGCTCCTCCTATTTGTTGAACTTTATAATGGGGATATTGTTTCTCGAAATGTCCTCACTCTCCACATTCCATCATCGTTTGTTATAGTTGTTGTGGTTATCTTTGCTGTTGTTGGGTCTTTGAGCAGTCCTATATCGTACAACTTTATCCACTAGATAATACAACCCCCCTTAAACAAGATAAACATCTGTCGATATAGTATTCGGTTGATTTATTCATTACAAACCAATAGTACACCAATTTAGGTTATGATACATCCTAGTACTGCCTAAGTAAGTTGAATACTTACATCCATTAGCCTCGTCCGATATTAATCATCGAACATTACAGATATCAAAAACTAGACTCTGCCCTTAAACATTTAAAACTTTATATAGACATACCCACGCGACTACACTTTCTCCTTTGATGTTTTCACTATTAAGAGACTTTCTTTATAACGCGTTTATATCAATCATAAAACTTGTAATGATATTTTTCTAAAGTACCTATTCTGATGGGTTAAATATCCTGGTCAAACCTAGCCAAAATTTATGTATATTAAGAAGTGTCGAAACATCGAATTTTGCTGAATAAATTATCAACGCCATGTTTAAAACTAGTTTATTAAATCTTAAATCTTTTCTTGGTCACACAATCGGTTAACACAAATTGAATCTCGGGACGGGATTCCTTTAAGGGGTAGGTATTGTAACGATTGGTAATTTTATAAACTTATTATAATAATAAATTATACTTATAATATTTAATTCACTTTTGACCATTCGAACTCATTTGACTGAAAACAGAGAACAATTTTGCAAATTGTGAAAAATCGCACACAACGCGTACTAACATGATAATAATTAAATCTATATTTAATTATCACAATTTATTTAATAAAAATATTAAATAAATTATTTAACATTTTATTCAAAAATGTTTGTTAAAAATGCGAATGTTCAAGTTAAAGTTTTATTTTATGGACAAAGCTTACCCGTGATACTCGATGACTACCCAATAAATAACAAACATTTTAAATATTTTTTAAAAAACATTTTCGTGGAAAATTTGTTTTAAACGCAATGGTATGAATATCGAGACCTCGATCAATTGTTATCTACCCTAAACAAGTCCTGAGCCTTAATAATACAAAAATTACAATAATGGTCCCTGTGATTAGTTTACACCTCGAGTCCAAATAATAGTGTTTAGATTTCGGTGAATATGGTCGTATATATATTCGTTACGAAGCTAATTTAATAATCTAGTGACTTTTATAAAAATTATATTGTTACGGATAAAGTATATAATTTTTACGGACTAAAAACTAGTAATTTTGGAAGGAATGAAAAGAAAAGATAACCTCCTCCTCCCTTTCTCTTCCCACTATAAATACTACAACCTCCTCATTTCACCTCATTTTTCACTTCTCATTTTCTTCATTTTAGAGAGAGAAAGAGAATTCTCTCATCCTTCTCTCTAGAATTCTCTGCTTCCTCTCTCTAGAACAACCACCACCACCACCTCTCTCCACCGCCGACCACCACCACCGCTGGCCGCCACCACCTCCCACTGTCGGCCGCCACCCATCGTCGGCTGCCGCCGCCCACCGCCGCCGCCGTTTTCTTTCTTTGTTCGTGGTTTTCAAGATTTGAAGGTTTAGGTTTAGTGTTCGGGGTTAGTACACGACGTTTGGGTTGTGGTTAGGTTATAAAAAAAGGGGGATTTTCTTCAAACTTGTAAGTAATCACTTAAATAATCTTATCTTTTTATTTCTTTTATTTTGTATATAAATAGTTATGTTTGGTATATTAAGCATACATAATAGCCGTTATTGATTATATGTGCACTTTTGGTATTGATGAACCAAAAGGGGCGTCTCGGGTCCATTATTGTATTAAAATGATATTTTAGTGTATGTATTGTCGAAACGAATGTTAGATCTAGTGTTCAATCTTATTTCTTCATCATTTGTAAGCTCTTTCTTGAACCTCCTTTTGATTTCTTTATTTTCTTATGCTCTTGGTTTAAATCCTATTGTGTTTGTGCAAATCTTCTAAAAATAAATAAGATGACACATGAACTAGTTATATTTTTTATGTTCTTTAATTTACCTATTGTTTTGTTGTTGAGTATGAGTGACCATGTGTGTTTGCAACAAAGATGGTGAAGAGATTAGAGTGATTTTAATGAATGAGTTTTGATGGTCGGGATTAGTAGTGAATGGAGATTAGGTTAGATTAGGCACTATTGTGAAGTTTGGATGGATTTTTAGAAGTCTTTACGAAAAATAAGGTTGCTGGTCCGAATTTGTTTTACGGTTTTGGGCAACTTAAAAATGTTTTTCATTGGTCAATAAAGTAATTTTTGGATAGCTCGTTTCGTATAGATCGTTTTTCATATATTGAACACTAAAATCAGACTTAAAACGACTGAGTTACGCTCAAATGAAACTTGTAACATTTTTCGGCAAAACAATTTTTATACGATTAGATCAGGAACAAAAATGACCATTTTGACCCCTTTCGAATCCGTTTCGGCTAAAGTGTAAAACACAAACATGGCCTAAAATTACGTTTCCTATCCAATGTCCCGAAAGTTGTGTTAAAAATGCTTTATGAGTGAGATAGACCTAATTTCGTCAAGTTATTTTCGAACATATAATTTTATATATTAAAACGTTTTCAAGCGGGTTAGGTCCGTTTAGGTTTCGAAAGCCTTAGAAAATATTACTGTAGTGATTTGATCTTATTACGAAGGGTTAAGAGTTTTCTAAGAATGATAAAGCGATACCGTTGAACGTTACTAAAAATAGTAAGTTAGTACAAATTAGCGAAATAGAAATGAAAAGTAGGCATTTAGGTTTCGTTACTGCGTTTATGGAATTGTGGACTTGGCCAATATAGGGGACGGTTTTAACCATCCCGAAACTTAGAACTTTCAGAAAATAGAAAGTTTCCTAAAATAGTAACTTTTCGAAAATAGTAACTTTTCGTAAGAACGTCGTAACGTTTTCATAAACCTAATAAGTTCGCAAAGACACGTTTTGATAACTAAACTAAAGCACAAACACATATGGATGTCTTTTTTTCGTTTATCAAAACTTTTTTTACATCGTTTCGTTATTTATTTCTCGTTCTAAGGCGCGTCTTATAATTAGGTCGCGGTTAGAGTCTTCGGTTACATTTGTCTCATCGTTGTGTTACTATCTCATCGTTTGCCTAAGGTGAGTTCATAGCCCCACGTTTTACTTGTTTTATATTTACCTTATAACTTTTGGGGTGAGAACATGCTCGTTTACAAACTTGTTTACTCTAATGATTTTAAACTTTTATAAATGTTTATTTGCAAACTCGGTTACATGATTGATATCACACTTTGTTTTACTTATGGATGCAATTACTTAAAGCCTTTCTTTTGGAAATACACTGGTTACTTTTACATTGGACACAAATGCTTTACGTTTTTCCCAATCTTGTTTATGTGTTGCCTAAGTAATTGTTGAAACTTGTATGCCCGAGTTATCAGAAAATAACTAAAACTAACAATCTAACCAAGATATAAACGCATATAAGCTCACGATATCACCCTATGGCGACTGATACCAATTGTAGAAGTATCAAATCACTTAACAACTAATTAAGATACAAAGTTTAGAGATAGAAAGAAGGGTTGTAGCACTTAGTGAGAGAAGGAAAATGCAATATTATGAATAACCAAATGAACAACCAACCCTCTCCAAGGCATGGAGAGGGGTATTTATACCTTGCATTGGCCGGTCAACATAAGGATGAATTATGTTGACCCGGTTAGCTTGGTAAGTTTCCAAATATTATGCTATGTGCTATACTATTACAACTTTGTGTTGGAATTTTACATCTATTTAACCAATTAAACATATCACGAGTACGCAGCGGAAAGATCAAACGCGTATAGAACTTTTAATTAACAAGGGATTGAAGATATGCACCTTTTAGTAAGAAATGTTACATTGCTTTTAGCAATAAATGTTACATCGTCTTCAATATACGTGTGTGTATAACACAAGGCAAAACCACCAAGGATCAAAAGAATAATCCCTCTAAGTTTACACGCACAATAGGTTCTTAGCAAACAACGTGTATGCTAGTACTAGTAGTGTTTAACCAAACGATCACCGTAGATTGACTATCAACTAAACCAAGTAACCATTCGTGTTCTTGAGGGTCGAACCACAACCAAACGAAAACCCTTTGTGGGTTTGATGCCGATCGAACAGGAGGGGAAAAGAAAAACCAAAAACCTTAAAAGGTTTTGGTTCGGTCGACTAAGAGAAAGAGCAAGAGAGATTAGGGATTTTAGGGATTTAAGTTATGAGCTCTCAAGGACCCTAAGACCTCCTTATATACTCCTCTCAACTTGGCTTGCAAGCAAAGTCCCCCACCTCCTCATAAGGAGGTAGTTCGACCGACTATAAGGAAAGAGTGGGAAAACCATACTTTCCTTTTTCCCGGTTTTGCATATTAGTCCTTAAACTATTAACAACTAATATTTATTCTTGTTAAACTTTTAACGATCGTTTGTTAAAACACTAATTAATATATTACATTAATATATTAAATACGTTGTTCTACATATTAATGTGTGCGTCCCCTTAGGCTCGAATAAATTCCGAACATACATAATTTATATTTGTTCATATTCTAACAGCTCCCACTTGGACATGTATAAATTATATAATAACATTGGTAATCATCTAGCAACACGCCAATGCTCCCAGAAATATCTGAGTGTGGTTTCATAAAGACACAACAATAATTTTTCTGAATTTTACAAATCCTTTTGTTTCCCGATACCGTTGTTAAAAATTTCCGATACCGTGTTAAAAATAGATATGTTATTTAACGATTATGTATCTCGTATATGTAACTAATCAAGATTACCGAATATCAATGAGACATATCTACATGAGTTTTTGGGTATGGCCATACACACATCTGATTAATTCTACGAGGTGCCCAGTGGCATTATTCTTTAACTATTAAAGGAACAAATTCTATATTGACTACAAGTGTCAAGTCATCATGTTTCAAAATCACTTCTGAAATAGTCCTTATTAGTTTTCCATTTTTTAGGATAACTTAGACTAGATCAAGAAGGATTATCCATATATGCAAGACCTACTTGCATCTCAAGTCTAAGTATTTTGTAAATAAAATCACTTACAAGATTTACTTAATGACGATGATCCATAAAGTAATATTCTTGTGTTGGGGAAATCCAACATTCATCTTATGAATATCATGTGAGTTTGGTGGACACATCCTTAATATCTACAATATCACCAATCACTCAGAATTATCTTAATTTAACAATATTCCTATATTGTTAATCGATAATAGATTAATTTAGAATAATAACTATTATTATTCATGGATTTAAACATGCAAATATTGGACACAATTTAAGATAAAAATAACAAAATACCAAGTATCATTATCATAAAATAAATTGTTAAAACATCCCTTATCCAAATACTAAACACAGATCTACATGAAACTACTAGCTAAACGAAGTCCCATGCTCCTAGCATGTTGAGTAAGTTTTCCTTTAGGTAAAGCCTTCATAAAAGGATCAGCCAAATTGTCATTTGTGTGAACTTTAAGGAATCTTATTTTGCCCAGTGCAATACTCTCACGAACATAATGATATCTCCTATGGTAGTGTCTGGCACCTTTCTAAACTCCCAGTTCATTAAAAAAATAAAGTGCGGCTAAATTATCGCAAAACATCCTAATAGGTTCGTTTATTGTTGGTGTAACACCCCCAAAATGGGTCGCAGCAGAATATGTATCCGGGAGCGTTACTTCATAGATCAATAGCACAAGATATGAGAACGACCTCTAAAAGAGTCGTTTAAAATATGATACATTGGTTTTATTGAAATTGTTTAATACAAAGCACAACGGCTTAAATTGTTCAACATTTGATAACAAATCGTTTAGATCATAACAAATAATCCAAGATGTAATAACTCTAAATCTTTTACGCATGACTTCCCAAAAGAGTATCCCCAATGTATCCTTAGCACCTCGTGCCTCATTGACCTGAGAAAACATGCTTTAAAACGTCAACATAAAGTTGGTGAATTCATAGGTTTATGTAAATATAATGTAGGACCGTAAGATTTCCCCGTGATTATGCAACCTATGCACCCATCACAAAATGTAACTTACGTTTCCCTAAGCTCATGACACTGAATGGCATAACTTGGAACTCATAATGACCATACCGAGTTCGGAATGTCGTCTTTGGAATATCTTCTTCACGTACTCGGAGTTGATGATAACCCGATCGCAAGTCTATTTTAGAATAAACACCGGATCCTTATAGTTGATCAAATAAATCATCGATCCTTGGGAGTGGATAACAATTCTTCACCGTCAGCTTGTTCAATTCCCGATAGTCGATGCACATCCGAAATGATCCGTCCTTCTTCTTGACAAACAAGACTGGAGCTCCCCAATGTGAGGAACTAGGTCTTATAAAGCCTTTGTAGGATAGTTCTTGCAGTTGCTTTGACAATTCTTTTATTTTGGAAGGAGCCAATCGATAAGGTGCTCGTGTTATAGGTGCATCACCATGCATCAAATCGATTTGGAATTCCATTTGTCGAGTCGGTGGAAGACCCGGCAAATCTTTAGGAAATACTTCATGAAAATCTCGAACGATTGGTACGTCTTCAAGTCGCTTCTCCTTCGACTTGTCTTCGGCCTCCTTTGTGGTAACATGTGCCAAAAAGACATGGCATCCTTTTAGCGAGTACTTTTGGGTTTTGATACACGAGATGATGTTTAATCGAGACCCGTGTCCGTTGTCGCTTCCGTCACCATGAATAATTAATGTTTCATTTCCCCATGGAATACGAACGATTTTCTCGGTATAAGCTATCATGGCATGATACATTGACAACCAACCCATACCAATTATGACGTCAAAACTACCAAGTTCTACAGGTATCAGGTCGATGTTGAATGGATGATTTAGTAAATTCTCTAATGGCAAGCAAATTTGATAGTGAATTGTCCTAAGGTGACTAGTGATGTGTCTCGGTTTTTCGGCTTAGGGTTTGGTATAAGATGATGTCAACTTTATAGTAAGATTGAGTAAAGGTTTGCTTAGTTGCTATGGTTACTAATTCGATTTCCTGAAGTAAACGAGTTTCATGAATATGCACACAAAACTTTATTTTTCAAGGATGTAAGTAAAAATGGATTTATTGACAAATGTTACATGGTGACTACTCTCATCATGGCATAGTCCTTCCTGAATTATACATAGGTGATCAGGCTATGTATTTTTGAGGGCTAACGATGCGATGCTTATTTTAATCAAAATTATGTTATGTATAAAGAAGTATCAAAGAGTTTTATAAGACGACAATTCACAAGGTGGATGTAAGGTTGTTGATAGGATGACAATAAAATGGTTTGCGAGAAATCGTATGATGGTTTACAAGACAATGGCTAAATGACTCATGGGGTGTCAATAAAATAATTTATGTGATAACAAAAAAATGGTTTCATAAGGTAAGAACGAGGTAATTCATGAAGTGATAGTAACGTAGTTTTTAAGATGATTGTGAAATAGTATATAAGATGTCAAGAAGGTAATTTATAAGGTATTCGTGAAATGATTGAGAACAGTTTATAAAATGTTAGTTTATTGAACGATGGTAAGATAATTTGTCAACGATAGTAAGATGGTTTATAAAATGATAGTTTATCAATCGATAGTGAGGTAGTTTGTTAATGACATCGACTTTGTTTATGAGGCGATACTAAAATTGTTTATGAGGTGGTATCATAATAATTTTCGAAGGAATCACGTGACAGTTCATAATGTAATAGTAAGGAGTTTATGTTGTGATAACAAATTGTTTATGAATCTATAACAAAATAGTTTTAAAAATTGACCATGGAAACAGTTTATGAGGGACAACGAAATAGTTTATTGTGTGACAGTGATACGTTTCATAAAATCATAATGTTTTAGTAAGTGGTTTGCATGGATAAATAGAGAGTTGAAATAAAATTGACGAAGTTTTCATAATACCATAATTCGATAGATAATTTGGTTCATTGTTTTTCCCTCCAAAATACTACATGTTTTCTTAATACTACGAATTTCCAATACAAGCTAGTTCATACATCATGAAGCGAGATGTCTATGAGTGCTGTCCGAACTGACCGGTCACGAGCTCCTTGAGTTTCCTGAAGTCCTCTCGGTCCTGACGCTGGGACTCCTGAACTGCAGCCAACTGCTGCTCAATCTTAATACGAGCCTGTCTCTCACGGTTACGAGTAATCTTCTCGATTGCCTCCGTAGTCTTAATCCTAGCACGCAATGAAGCATTCTCTGCCTCTGTAATGTCTACCCTAAATCTCAGAGCCGTCAGCTCCTCCTGTATGGGCACTCCTAATAAATGCTCCTGTATGCCTCGTATAGCCTCCCCGTGTTGGGCTTGTGTCCTCACAACGGCCGCTGCAGGAAAAGCAACTACAGCGACAGGCTCTGGGTGAATGATATCCATCCTGATATCGATCGGGTCCCCAAGATTCTCCTCAGCAGAGACAGGAATAGTGGGTGCAGCCATAACCTGCACAAGCAAAAGTTTATATAAATTGTCTTTATATGAAACCATGCAGGATGCGTGCAGTATAAAAGGTAAACACGATGCAAGATGATGCATGGTGAATGGACATGCACTCATGGTAGGGATGAAAACGTGATATAACACAATGGAATGCATCATGGTATGAATGGATGGTGGTATCATATCATATAAGATAGGTTAATGTTCAGATAATGTTTGGGACTATGAGTTTATAGTATTAATTTGTCTTAAGAAATGTTTTAGTATTTATAAAATAACTCTTATATAAATAAGTGTAAAATAAATGCAAGGTAGGGTAAGTATATATATATATATATATATATATATATATATATATATATGTGTGTGTGTATATATATATATATATATATATATACACACATATATATATATATGTATATATATATATATACATACATACATATATATAAGTCACAAAAGCAAATGATGTAAACAAGTAAGCAAGTAGTGTGTATGCACATTGAAAAGTTTAATGTGATGCAATGTTTATGAAAACGGTTATAGTCTAGGTAAAATATGCAACCTAGTTCTCTATAACCTTGGCTTTGAATACCAATCTGTAACACCCCCAAATTTGGGTCGCATCAGAATGATGATCCGGGAGCGTTACTTCATGAGTACCTTTGCACAAGCTATAAGAGAACGACCTCTAAGTGTCGTTTGAAAAGTAATCTTATAAAGTTTAGACTCCAATGCACATCAAGTAAGCCAAGCACCTAATTCACCTGAGAAAAACATGCTTAAAAGTGTCAACATAAAGTTGGTGAGTTCATAGATTTTTGTAAATGTAAATGTTGAAATCAAAAGATTTGTAAAGTGTACATGACCATTTCAATCTTTATAATAGTCATCAAAATTGTAAGCATGATGTTGAAGCACAATGTTTTCAAGAGAATGATAATTATAATGAGCATAATATCCTAAAATGTTTCAAGTGTGTATTTCCTATATGCAACAAAAAGTGTGATTACGATTATTCTAAGTTCATGAAACCGATGCACTATGTACCCATCATAGGTGTCCCCTCAAAGAACACCCGGGTAGTAATAAAAACCATATGTACCCATCGCAGGTGTCCCCTCCAAGAACATCCGGACAGTAATGAATATGTACCCCTCACACGTCTCCCTTCCAAGAACACCCGGGCAGTAATGAATATGTACCCCTCGTAGGTGTCCCCTCCAAGAACACCCAGGCATTTACTTGTAGTTATTCGTTCAATCCGCTTAAGCTAATCCGTAATCATTTCAAAAGTAAGGTATGTATCTGTGACCAAAAATAAAGTCAAGTAATGTATCCCATAGCGAGCTATGTAAACAAGTGTGTAAACTA
>BQNB010033349.1:0-48054 GCA_026074375.1 Tanacetum coccineum
CATCGTTTAGCTATCACATATTTTCAATGTGTTTTAGTTTCAACATTTATTTTGATTTTTGATTGATACTCATTGAGTTTTAAATCTTGAAGAAACATAGTTGTTTCAAATTTTGTATAGATTAATCTAATATGTTACTGTTGTTGTTGATCATCATTAACATAGAAAGATTACAACTATATATTTTGTATAGATTATTCTATATGCAACAGGGATCTACTTGGTTCTCACATGACATATATGAAGGCGTTGGTGCTTTAATTATTGAAGCATTCAAGATCTTTCAGATTAGAAAGCAAGATCGGGCCACGAAACAAGAAAATTATGAGCCTAGTCATCAAAATTTGTGGTTGATTAACTATTTATTTTTTTATAAATAATATGATTATCTGTTTATTTTTTGGTTATTGTTTAGAGACAGGGATTGTGTTTGGTGCTTTAATTATAAAGTTTATGTGTTCATTGCAAACATACATGTTTTTTGAAAGGCGTGCACATATGTTTTAATAAATTTGACAAGAAAACGCAGCGTGCACATATGTTCTGGAAGGGTACTCGTATATTTTAACGAATTTGATGAAAAAGTAAAGCGTGCACGTATGTTCTTTGAGGAGTGCACACATGTTTTTGATGATGTGCACACATGCTTTTTAGATGGTGCACAAATGTTCTCGAAGCCGTGCATATATGTTCTCGAAGCTATGCATATATATTCTTGAAGCGTGCACACATGTTTTTTATTCTCTTGCACATCCATATTGTAATTAAATTGTATTTCATTTGATATCAAAATTTGTGTATTGTATTTAGGTTTTTGCTTTGTTATAAATTTGAAGTTTACATGTATATGTTTATGTTTTTTGTTATAAATTTCAAAGATTAAAAAATGTACCATAAACATAAGTGCAATTACCATTTAAAAAAATAAGTTTGATGTCTAAACAATTCTACGCAAGAAACATATATAAATTTGCAATATTTAAAAAAAACACATATGCACTTTAGTTTCTGAAAAACATGTATACTTAAAAAAGTATTAAAAAAAATTAATTCCGAAAATTAAGGAAATATAAAAAGAAAAATTCAAAAATTCAAAAAGAAAAATTAAAATGTGTTTTGACTATTATACCCTTTTGAATTAAGAAAAACTGTAGGTCCTTGTGTTTGGATCTATATAGCCTTTGTAAGACAATAGTTAACTTGAATAAATCAAATCAACTATGTGGGAGACACTAACTATGAATATCAAGTGTTAATGCGGAATTTTAACACAAGTATTAAGAAGAACACAATACTAACTTTGCTATTGATTTCTATTAAGCTTCAATGCTTCTATTTGTTATATTAAACTCTATGCCTTAGGGTTCCTTTTATACACCAAGGAAACCCTAGAAAGCTTTACAAAACGTGTGAAAGGATAATGCATATCCTTTCCTAAGATATCTCCAAAATAAATTTTGATGCACAAAAAAATTTGATGAACAAATTTTTCGAACTTGTTATAGTTTGATACAAGCGATTAACAATTTTGATGCAAAAGTTCAAAGAAGTTGGGTACAAAAACGAATTTTTGATGCACAAAAAAACCGATTTAATGCATAAACGTTTTTTATAATAAAGTCTTTTTCGGCAAAACTATCCACTTTTAGAAAAACTTCTTTCACTTTTCATGCACCAACATCATACACGATCTGTGGAATTTTTCAGGTATTTTTGAGAACTTTTTAAAAAAAATATATCTTTTTTATCCTTTTTCTCGATTATTTGTCTTTTTATTTCGATTGTATCCTATATATTTTATATTTATAATATATATATATATATATATATATATATATATATATATATATATATATATATAGTGAAGTGTTATATTAAGAACTCATTTTATGTGCAGAACTTTACAGAACTATTTTAAATTAATCTGAGCCTTTTATTTTTTTATCAATGGTTATTAAGAGTTGTGGCATAATCGTAATAAAATATACATCATTTAACATTAAATACTTAGTTAAAGGGTAATATGGGAATTTCAGTTTTATTATTTGCTGTAACTGTTCCTAATAATAGGTTAACAAATTCATTTGATTCTCTCTTTCACTCAAAAGATACGTACACCTTTTTTTCCTCCATCTAAAAAATTTAGTCATCCTCTCTCTCACACTTCATACATGAATATAACAAGATCTTTGTATTTCGAGAAAAGAGTAACAAGATCCGGGCAAATGTCATTGTGGATCTTGATTAAAAATAAAAGAGCAGGTTTGTCAATTTTTATAATTATTTCGAAATGGGTTTTATGGTTTCTTGATTATTTTTGTAGTAGTAATTAAATCTTCTATCCGTTCTTTGTTATCATTATTTCGAAATGAGTTTGACATGGTTTGGTTATTTTGTTCTTAATAAGAGTATATGATTCTTTATAAAGTATTAGGTACATTTTTGTTTTGTTTTTGAGTTTTTGACAACAGATCCATGATGGGTATCTTGTGATCTTAAAAGATCTATCATGTTTCTGTATAACCCGAGATGCAAACCTTTTTTTCGATTATGTATGTTTCAAAAGTGATGTCGTTTAATAATCGGAGGTTGTTGTTTTTTATTATTATTTATGTTTCAAAAGTGATGTCATTTAATAATCGGAGGTTGTTGCTGTTCAAATAGGTTGTTGCTGTTGAAAGATAAAGTTTTCGATGGCGGTTTTTGGTTTGGATTTGTTATGTTTCAGAGGTTGTATGATGGTTGTGCTAGAGGAGGACGACGGTATGAGATGGTTGTGTGATGGTTTGGATTTGTTTTGTGTCGTATCATTTAGATATGTGTCGAAGGAGGATGAAGACGACGGTGTGAGATGGCGGTTGTGGGTGGAGGTGGAGGAAAACGGCTATAGCGGTTGAAGGAGGATGAAGACACGCCAATTAACGACGATGTGGCCATGATAATGTAAGAATCTTGTTTTATATAGTATTGGTAGTTCTTTAAGTTTGTTATTCAAGTTTTAAGTAACATATACATCTATACAATCACTTATAATGATCATGAATTGGATGCATATTTGAAAGGAGAACAAAATTAGCCAGGTGGCAAGCATATTATCCTAAAGTAAGTAACTAGATACAAAAGAGAAAATTGAAACAGATTGCATTAAATATTCACTTGAATCTAACTTGATCTTAGGGTGTTGAATTTGGTTGACTAAACTATGTAACGTCAGCCGACTGATTTACTATAGTGATTAACAAACATATAACCAAGTAATAGTTATATTAAAGAGTTAGTAATATGTAGATTTTTAATTGTTTAATTTCATGTAATTCTCTTAAAGTGCATATATGTTATAAAAATTTAGTGAAAGGGGCATATGTGTTTTATGGTTGGTAAAAAATAAATGAAATAGTGTGCATATATGTTTTGAAGCTGATATATAATCAAAGAAAGATATATGCATATATGTTTTAAATTATCAATATACTTTTGCTAGATGTTTATGATAAAAAAAACTAACGATTGTTTGTAGTTTCAGGTATTGAACATGTTTGATAATGATGAAGACGTGACCGATATAAAGAGTGCATGTATGTTCTTGAAAGCTTACACGCATTTTATACTCCGTATTTAACAAGATACATTTGTTCTTGGAAGAGTGCACATATGTTCTTGGAAGAGTGCATGTATGTTCTTATAAGCGTGCACGTATGTTCTTACAAGCGTGCACACATGTTCTAGATTGACGTGCACATTTTTATTTAACAAGATACATTTGTATTTGAATTGTATTTCCTTTTACGTTAAATTTTGTATACTATTCATGTTTTTTGTATGTTATAAATTTAGATGTTACATTATATGTTTATGTTTTTGTTATAAGTTTCCAACATTATAGAACGTACACTAGATACGTATGTGCAATTACCATTTAAAGAAAAATAAGTGTGATGTTTAAACAATTGTACGTAAGAAACATATATGTAACCTTACGATATTAAAAAAAATACATATGTACTTGATTTTTTTGAAAAAAACTATGCTGAAAAAAATAAAAAGTAAAAAAAAAATTGCTGAAAAAAAAAATTCCGAAAATTAAAGGCTTAATAAAAGTTGTTTAAATTAAAAAATTAAAAAAAAAGTTAAAATGTATTTTACCATTATACCCTTTTTAATTAAATAAAATATTTAAAGATACTAAATTCTTATTGGTCCAAAAGAGTTCTGTAAAGTTCTGCACATAAAATGAGTTCTCAATATAACGTGCCCCTATATATATATATATATATATATATATATATATATATATATATATAAAGCGTTATTAACCCAACCTTCTTTCAAAATCGCATAAGTTCATAGCTCTCCACTTCAAAAACCTCATCATCGGTGAACAAGTAATCTCTTAACTAGCTTCTTCATCGACGGTAATCATGTTTAAATTAACTTCATTGACATCTACTTATTTGATTTTTTTTTAGTTTAATAATGGACTCGCTGTTGGTAGCATACATGCACAACTTAACGTTGACTTGTTTTTTTTGTCACGTGCTAATTAATTGTCGTAGATGTCTATCAAGTTAATTTAAGCGAGAACCTAGCTTATTCCAAAGTTTTCTGAAGTTGTTTGTGTATATTTTCTTTACTGCATTAGTAGTGTACAAACTTTTGTTGGTTTGGAGAGTGGCAACTTGATTTGCGTACCGGGTTAGTACGTAGGATCAAGGGTTTATTTTCTCGGCCCTAACTCGATTTTACTTTGGACATGCAGTGGCAACTGTTAAAAGGAAATAATTTAATGGGGTCAACAAGATTAATAGTTATTTACATCATATCCCTTAATTCAAGCAAATATATTTCTTAATTCAAGCAAAGATATTCGGTCAACGAGTAATAGCCACACAATAATTGATTTCCCTCTTTAAGCCCATTGTAGTTTTGTATAAATAGTAGTTATTCTCTGCATTGTAAATCAATCAATCAATAGAATAAAAACACTATTCTCAATTCTTATCATGGTATCAGAGCCAGGTCTTCTCATCGTATACTGCATAACCTATTCAAATCCTCGATTCAAGCTACCATGTCCGGAGAAGCTACCAAGTCTGGAGACAAACTACAGACTTTCAACCTTCATGTCAAGGCTAATGACATTAAACAAAACAAAACTCATATAACATGTGGTAATTGCGGTATGTCGAGGCATACCACGGATCAGTGTTTCAAGCTAATTGGCTACTCTGATTGGTGGAATGATGGCCACAAGAAGGGCAACAAGAATCGAGGACTGGAAAGAGGCAAAAAGCATCCGCTGCCAACACCAGTACTGATCGAAAAAATTTCACTGGACTTGGGGGGATGGCGGCAACGACAGTTAATGAATAAGATGGATCCTTCTCAATAAGCACAACTCAAAATTATAATATAATCCAAAAACAGTCATGGATATTTGATTGTGGAGCCACATATACTATGACTTATGATTTATCAGATTTTGCTACATCAACTAAACCAACAAAATTGTTTATACATACGACAAATGGAGAAAAAATGAATGTAAGAAATGAGAAAACTATTGAAATTTCACCGACACTTAAGCTATCTAATTGTCTTTATGTTCCAGCTCTATCACATAAACTCCTATCGACAAGTCATGTAACAAACGAGCTGAATTGCTTAGTTATCATGCAACCCACCTTTTGTATCTTACAAGATATCATGACGGGAGCGATCATTGGGCGTGGCACTGAAAGACAAGGGTTGTATTACGTCGATGAATTAACTACAAGTGGAATTGTGATGCTAGCTCATGGAACAAGTGAAAGAGAAGCATGGTTATGGCACAGAAGACTAGGATCCTTCCGGTAGTTATTTGCATACTCTGTTTCCTAAACTTGTTCTTTTGAATAAACCAATCTCTTGTGAAACTTGCATATTAGCTAAAAGCCACAGACAAACCTTTAAACCTAGTAATACTATAGTTAAAGTACCTTTCTCATTAATTCATTCGGATGTGTGGGGTCCTGCCCCTGTTATTGGGGGACAAAGTTTCCGATATTATGTAATATTTGTTGATGATTGCACCCGGATGACTTGAATTTATTTTTTGAAAAATAAAGTTGAAGTATATGATAGATTCATTGCACTTTATGCCATGATTCAAACACAATTCCAAAAATCTATCCAAGTTGTTAGGTCAGATAATGGTGAAGAATATATGAACTCACAAATGAACCTATTTTTTCAATCCAAATGGATAGTTCATCAAACCACATGTCCTCATACCCCGGAACAAAACGGCGTCGCTGAACGGAAAAATAGACTTTTGTTAGAAATGACTAGAGCTCTAATAATTGAATCCAATGCTCCAAATTTTTTTTGGCCACAAGCTCTAGCCACTGCCACCTACTTGATCAACCGACTTCCTACAAAAATCCTAAAAATGAAAACCCTATTAGAAACACTCTCTGAGTACAATACACTTCCGCAAGTGCTTACCCTTGAACCTAAAGTTTTTAGATGTACGATATTTGCTCATATTCCAAAATCATATCGTGATAAACTTGATCTGTGTGCCGAGAAATGTGTTTTTGTGGGATATGGAGTAAATCAAAAGGGATATAGGTGTTATAATCCAAAAACTCGTCACATGATCACCACAATGAATTGTGATTTTCTTGAAACCAAGTATTTCTACTCCTCCCAACACAGTGGTCAGGGGGAGAGAGAATGTATAGACACACTTAGTTGGTTGAGTTATGGTACACATGAAGGAGGAATGAACCTTAGTACACAGAATGAGTCTTCTTTCTCCACACAACCTGAAGACCCAAACGTTAGTGACGCCCAAGAAGCTCCTAACCTGATACCCGAGGTAAGTAATACTGACTCTTCTCCTATGTCCGAACCTATTGAAACTACTAATAACACATCAGGACAAGGTGAGAGTATACAAGAACAGGAGATGTTTGCCACTCAAAATGACACTAACGTAGAGCAAAATGAACATATGGAAGAGCAAGTGAACTTTCTCACACAAGAAGACACATCGGGAAGATATATATATTGCCACCAAGAGCAAATCGAGGAGTTCCACCGAAAAGATATTCCCAAGAAAAGGTGTCCATAGGAAGTAGATATCCAATTGCTAATATAGCCAAAGGAAATCTATCCGAGGAAGCCAAGGCTTTTGCCTTATCTATGTATTCTGTTGAAATCCCTGCTAATACGAAACAAGCCTTAAAATCAAAACATTGGAAATATGCAATGGAAGAAGAAATAAAAGCTCTTATAAAAAACAACACATGGGAGAAACATGTCTTACCGCTAGGGAAGAAAACTGTCGGGTGTCGATGGGTGTTTACAATTAAATACAAACCTGATGGTACAATTGAAAGATACAAAGCGAGATTAGTAGCTAAAGGCCATACACAAACATATGGAATTGATTACTCTGAAACTTTTTCTCCGGTTGCAAAAATTAATACAATCAGAGTTCTTATTTCCATAGCAGCCAATAAAGGATGGCCCTTACATCAGTTTGATGTAAAGAATGATTTCTTACACAGAGAGCTAAAAGAGGAAATTTATATGGAAGCTCCACGTGGATTCACGGACAGTTTTGGAGAAAGAGAAGCATGCCTTCTAAAAAAATCCCTTTATAGATTAAAACAGTCCCCTAGAGCATGGTTTGAGAGGTTCATCTTAGCCATAAAATATTATGGGTTCAAACAAAGTAACTCAGATCATACATTATTTCTCAAACAGAGAGGCAATCTCATAACCGGCCTAATAATCTATGTTGATGATATGATTATTACAGGAAATAACAAAGAAGAAATAACCAAACTAAAGAAGAACTTGTTCACAGAATTTGAAATGAAAGACCTTGGAAGACTCAAATATTTCCTTGGGATTGAAGTTCTAAGATCAAAACAGAGGATCTTCATGTACCAGAAGAAGTATGTTCTCGATTTACTAGCAGAGATTGGTATGGTTGATTGCAAACCAGCGGACACTCCAATGATTGTGAATTAGAAGCTTTATATGGATAAAAAAGCCCGCTTGACTGACAAAGGAAGATACCAACGAATGGTAGGAAAACTAATATATCTCTCACACACCCGACTCGATATACATATGTTGTAGGAGTGGTAAGTAAGTTTATGCATCAACCTCAAAAGGCTCACATGAAAGCAGTCTTAAGAATTATAAGATATCTTAAGGGAACGACGAGGCATGGAGTCTTGTTCAAACAAAATGGGTATTTAGAAACTCAATTGTATACCGATGCAGATTGGGCAGGAGATAAAGGAGACCGAAGATCAACCTCAGGTTACCTTACCTTAGTTGGTGGGAACCTTGTTACGTGGCGAAGCAAGAAACCAAAAAGTGGTGGCCCTTTCAAGTGCAGAAGCCGAGTTCTGAGGGATTGCAAGGGGGATAACTGAAGTGTTGTGGATACAAAAGCTACTAACTGATATAGGATATCCACCACAAAAACCTAACAAAGTCATGAGTGACAACAAAGCAGTCATCCAAAATTTCAGAAAATCTAGTACAACACGATCGAACAAAGCATATAGAAATAGATCGACACTTCATCAAAGAAAAGTTAGAAGCAGAGGTCATCACACTTTTGTTTGTTCGGTTACAAGACCAACTCGCCGATATTTTAACAAAAGCTGTTAATGAAAGAACCTTACACGGGTGTTTGGGCAAGTTGAATTTTGGAAATCCCACTATTCAACTTGAGGGGGAGTGTTAAAAGGAAACAATTTAATGGGGTCAACAAGATTAATGGTTATTTACATCATATCCCTTAATTCAAGCAAAGATATTCCTTAATTCAAGCAAAGATATTCGGTCAACTAGTAATAGCCACACAATAATTGTTTTCACTCTTTAAGCCTATTATAGTTGTTGATAGAAATAATGCCTAAAATCATTATTAATATTTTTCACATCCTTACATTTTGATAATCACAAAATATAAAAACATTCAATGAAAAATTAAAACATAAACAAGTAATTAGTGGTTAATATTCATTTCAAACTTATATCACTCCAAGGTATGAATAAACAAATGCTTGATGCATTTTATGATCAAAGGAAACTTTTATAAAATGTTGTAAACTTTTTATAAACATCACAAAACATTTTTTACATTTAAAAGAAATGTTTTATTCAAAATAAACATTTTGAATTTCAAATTTTCGGACCTAAAACGGCTAGAAATGGTCCAGTAAACACCTCCCCTGAATAGGACAAAAAAGGAGCGTCTGAATAAGGGGCGGCCCCCTTAATTACATGGGCGGCCCCCTTAATTTTAAGGGGGCCGACACCCTATTTAAGGGGGCCGGCCATAGACTCCGCTCCTCCTTCTTGTCCTATAAATACTGGACTATTCCTCAACATTTTTCTCACCTTTTGCACTCATTCTTTCTGCTTAAAATAGCCCACATATCCTCTCTAAAATCCTTTGATCATTTAATCATTTAGCTTTGTTTCCAAGTGATCCAAGCTCAATTCCTCAAGTGCAAGAGAAGAATACTTCCATCATCTAGTGAAGAAGTATACACACCTAAAATCCATAATGTGAATCCTGTTGCAATCCCTATCATTACCTTGTAAATCTTTTGTAAGAATCATGTAAAGTTTGTGTAGTTGTTAGAATTTGATGATTAATGTAAATACAGTTGATCTTGGCTGAGCCTTTTAATAGTGTTAGATAGTTGTATATAGTAGGTGGTGAGAAGATTTGTGAAGTTGTGAAGTTGTAAAGATTGAAGAAGTTGTGTAGTCTGATCAAGGAGGGAGATAAGTTGTATAGTGGAAGTTGTGAAGTAGTTGTGAAGTTTGTGAAGCCGTGAACTAGCGTGAAGTTGTATGTGATAGAATTGGTTCTAGCTAAGATTAGAACTTGACATCTAGCTTAGTGTCGGAAATTGATATAAGCAACGTTGTGTACGGTTTTCTTCGCCATAAGGGAGCTTGTTGACATAGTGAAGAAAACTCTCGAGTTTGGTGCTCGGGGAGTGGAGTAGGCCAAGAAGAGCTTCGTAACCGAACCACTATAAATCCTTGTGTTGCGGTTTGATCTTTCCAACTCTTATCTTTTATTTACTTCTACATATTTACATTGTTCATATTGTGCAAGTATTGAATTCACAAAAAGTCGAATCTAAGTTTTTATAAACAAATTTTAAATATTAAATTAAAAAGCGGTAAACTATTCAACCCCCCCCCTCAGTTATTCCAAATTGGTACAAAGCCACATAAACAAGATTTTTAAAAATAAAATTATATTTAAAACTTGAATCGATCTATTGAAATCAGAAAAATATTTAAAAGGGCAATCTCTACAAAGACCATCACTTTTGAAAGTGATTAATTTATTATTGAAAAATAGATTCGAAACTTATGAAGACAAAAGATCAGATCTTTGGCATGTTATTACGATTGTGATCTTCCCTCCAATTCAATATAATCTCAAAACTAAAAAGGATGAAATTGTTATCTTTTCATAACAATATTATGACCTGTAAAAAGAACTTGCAAAAATAATGAAGCTAAAATGGTAATTATAAATGCTTTGCCACGTAAAGAATACGAAATAATTTTTTGTTCAAACCGCTAAAGAAATTTGAGTATACTTTACTAAGCACTCATCAAGGTAATAATCAAGTAAAGCTAACAAATAATCCTCCTTGTTTAACAATTGAAACAAATTAATGATTCCGGAAGAGAACAATAGATAATGCCTTTTGCTAAATTTAACACTATATTTACTAGTCTATAAGCACTGATGAAAGTTTTTTCTAGCAAGAATTGTGTTAGGAAAATTTCTTAGGTGAACTACATCCAAAATGGCGCGCGAAAGTCACGGCGATTGAAGAATCAAAGAATCTAACAACCTTATCTCTTGACGAACTAATTGGAAACTTGAAAGTTTATGAAGAAGTAATTAAGAAAGATGTAGAGACGGTTAAAGGCAAGAAAGAACAAAGTAGATCACTTGCATTAAAAGTGAAAAAGGAAGTAAGTGATGAAGATAGCTCAAGTTCCGATAGTGAAGACGAAGAGTATGCTATGGCCGTAAAGGAATTCAAGAAATTCTTCAAGAGACAAGAAGATTTGTCAAGACAACCACGAGGCGATAGAAAAACATTTCCAAGAAGTAGAAGAATGATGGTTATATTTATAAAAAGTAAAAGAAAATGTATTAGATGTGGTGACCTAATCATTTCATTGGAGAATGTCAAACTGCCAAAGAAACAACTGATCAAAAGACATTCATTGGAGGAGTATGGAGCGACAATGGAGAAGATGAGGTGGAAAAGACTAAAGATGAGCTTGCCTGTAGCGCAAGCGCCCGATAAATATGCTTAAGGATTAAACTTGGAACCCGATGAAATGGATTAAAGATGTGGATGTTCAAAACACATGACAAGGTATCGAAAGTTTTTGTATTCTCATACAAAGCAGACAACGAGGTAACGTAATTTTCGGAAAGCAACGTTACGCGGTAAAATCATAGGCAAAGGTACGATTTCTCAATACTCCTTAATAATTGAAAATGTTGAGCACGTAGATAACTTAACTTATAACTTGCTTAGTATAGGTCAAATATGTGATAATAAGTGCAAAGTAATATTTACCGAACACGATAGCGAAATAATCAAAAATGAAAAAGTTATAGGTAAAGGAATTAGGAAAGGAGGATTATATGTAATGAAACTAGGAAATAAACCGGAAGACAAAATATGCCTTGCAACATTAGACGAAAATTCCACACTATGGCATAGAAGATTAGGTCATGCTAATATGCAACTAATTCAATCATTAGCGTCTAAAGAATTAGTTAGAAATCTACCTAAACTTAAATACGACCAACATTTTTGTGATGCTTGCAAAGTTGGAAAGCAAGCTCACGTAAGTCACAAGGCCAAAAATATAGTCTCAACAACTAGATGCTTAGAACTACTTCACATGGATTTGTTTGGCCCCTCCGCCATACGAAGCTATGGAGGAAATCGTTATACCTTAGTAATTGTAGATGACTATTCTCGATACACTTGGACTAGATTCTTAGCAAATAAAACCGAAGCCTTCGAAGAATTTGAAATATTTAGCAAAATGATCCAAAACAAATTAGGATGTTCTATTGTATCAATTAGAACGGATCATGGTCGGGAATTTGATAATGAAGTACAATTTGGAAAATATTGTGATTTAAATGGGATATCTCACAATTTTTCCGCTCCTCGTACTCCACAATCAAATGGGGTAGTAGAACGAAAAAATCGCACCTTACAAGAAATGAGTAGAACCATGTTAAATGAACAATCCATTCCTCAAAAATTTTGGTGCAATGCGATCGATACATCAACTTATATAATTAATAGAGTTTCTATTAGACGTATTTTGGGAAAAACTCCATACGAGTTGTTAAGAGGAAGGAAACCAAACCTTAACTATTTTAGAGTATTCGGAAGTAAATGTTTTATTCTTAATACAAAAGATTACCTAACCAAGTTCGACCCAAAGTCGTATGAAGGTGTTTTCCTAGGATATTCGCAAAATAGTAAAGCTTACATAATACTTAACAAACAAACAATGAAAGTAGAAGAATCATTAAATGTAACTTTCGATGAGACTCCTCCTCCACCTAAAACATCACCATTGGAAGATGATGAATTAGTCGAAGAAGAAGCTATTGAGGTTAGTAAAACAAAACCCATAGGCAATGATCTTGAAGACATTTCATTAGAAAATAATCAAATAATAAACATTAAAGAATCTAAAAGTCATCCCCTAGAAAATGTTATTGGTAATCTAAATCAAAGAACACTTAGGTCGCAAGCTCAAGAGAAAAGCAATTTCTTTTGCTTTATTTCAACAATAGAACCTAAAAATATAAATGAGGCACTAAAAGATGAAAATTGGGTAATGGCCATGCAAGAGGAACTAAATCAATTTATAACAAATGATGTTTGGGAACTAGTCCCAAATCCCATGGATATGACCATTATAGGAACAAAATGGGTATATAGAAATAAACTCGATGAAAATGGGGTCGTAACAAGAAACAAAGCTAGGTTGGTCGCCCAAGGTTATAATCAACAAGAAGGAATTGATTATGATGAAACATATGCACCCGTAGCTAGACTAGAGTCCATAAGAATACTTTTAGCTTATGCTTGTGCACTAGATTTTAAGTTATACCAAATGGATGTGAAGAGTGCATTCCTTAACGGTGTTATCAATGAGGAGGTTTACGTGGCACAACCTCCGGGATTCATTGACTTCGCAAAACCTAATTATGTCTATAAACTTAAGAAAGCTCTTTATGGTCTAAAACAAGCTCCAAAAGCTTGGTACGATCGACTAAAAGCCTTTCTTATTAAACATAATTATTCTATGGGAATGGTAGATAACACTCTCTTCACTAAAAAGAAAGACTCCAACATCATTATCGTCCAAATATATGTTGATGACATTATATTCGGATCAACTTGTCAAGAAATGTGTGATGACTTTGCCAAGATCATGCATGATGAGTTTGAAATGAGTATGATGGGGGAACTAAACTTTTTCTTAGGATTACAAATAAAACAATTAAATGATGGAATATTTTTCAATCAATCAAAATATATTAAGGAAATGCTTAAGAAATTTGGACTAGAAGACTCTAAGCCAATGAAAACCCCCATGTCTACGGAAACCAAACTCACAAGGGACGAAGAAGGTGAGTCCGTAGATAATACCAAATATAGAGGCATGATAGGTAGTTTATTATACTTAACGGCAAGTAGACCCGATATCATGTTTAGTGTTTGCCTTTGTGCACGCTTTCAAGAGGATCCCAAAACCTCTCACCTAGAAGCGGTTAAGCGTATCTTCCGATACATTAAAGGCACTATGCATTTGGGATTATGGTATCCCAAGGGATCCGGCATAGAAACAATAGTTTATGCGGATTCGGATCATGCGGGAGATTACGTTGATCGCAAGAGCACTAGTGGTGTTTGCACATTCATGGGATGTTGTTTAACATCTTGGTTTTCAAAGAAGCAAACCGCTCTTGCTATCTCCACAACCGAAGCGGAATATGTTAGTGCCGGAAAGGCATGTCAACAAGCACTATGGATGAAACAAGCTCTCATAGACTATGGCATTAGGTTAGACAATATTCCAATAATGTGTGACAACAAAGGGGCTATAGACTTAAGTAAGAATCCCGTTCAACACTCACGAACTAAACACATAGAAATTCGCCACCACTTCCTTCGTGATAATGTTCAAAAAGGGAATATCTCTTTAGCAAAGGTCTCATCGGAAGACAACATAGCCGATATTCTAACTAAGCCACTTAAACGTGAACCATTTAACTACTTACGCTTAGGTCTAGGAATGATGGAACAAATTGACTAAGTTTTCAACACTAAAAATTAATAATGAACTATTTGTCAAAAATCTGAGAAATAATTTCTCAACAGGTGGCAGCCCCCTTAATTCATAAGGGACGGCCCCCTTAATTTTAAGGGGGCCGGCCAGACTTTAAGGGGGGCACCCACTGAACATAATTTTTTTTTCTTCTCTCTGTGTCTAGGCTTTTGTTTTGCACAAAAATACAAAAAAAATTGGGAAAAACCTATATGAAACCCTTTACAAATTCCTCCATCTAAATGCATATCTAATTACACATAGTCCCATCTCATTTATTTTCTAAAGAAAGTCTTTCTCACAACTAGGATCACATGAAAATTAATTTTCAGATATTGTTGAGATATGCTAAAAACATTTCTTTTCCATATGCATAATGCTTTCTTACTTGTTGTCAAAAATATATAATCTAATATATATTTCTTGACAATCTTGTTTGAGCAAAATTAAATCAAGGAGCATTTGAATTATTTCTTAGGTCTTACATGTCTTAGTGTTGAAATAATCACTACTCCACATTTGTTGCATTTAGGCACACACTAGTTTTTGCACAAAAGTTTGGTTTATCTTGTTAATCCTCTTGCTAATTAAACTTTGTGTGCATTGTATCTTATTTAGCCTCCCTCTCTTATCTTTATATGTCTACATGCCAAAACTATGCATTATATCTTATTGAATGCTTAATTGTTATGTGCTAAAATATTTTAATTTCCATAAAAGGATAGACTTGCTGCAAATCAACCACTAAAACTGAAACCCTCATAAAATTTTTGAGAAAAATCATTTTTTTTAAATCTGGGAAATGCCAGTAGGCGCCCCCCTTAATTCATAAAGGGCGGCCCCCTTAATTTTAAGGGGACCAACCCCTATTTAAGGGGACCGGTCTAGGCATGCACGGGAAAACATTATCTTTTCTTCTCTTTTTAACCAAACACCCCCTAGTCTTAGCCAATGTTTCCCTAAACTCACAAACATTTATTGGAATTGATCCTTTGAATGCTCATACTTCCTTATTTGAACCTTTCCCTCACTATAAATACATCCTCATTCACCTTCATCACCATCATCCTCACCTATGACATCTCCCAACAAACACACATCTAAACCATCAAGGGTAGCCAAAATGAGTATGAAACCCATTTGGAGAAAGAAAACAAACATTTACAACACATCAAATGTACTCAATTCCACTTCACCAATACCAAAACCACTCACTCCTCATCATGAACCATCTCAAGAAAACAATCACCCCAATCAAACATTACCAAATCCTCACATCAAGGACACTTCCACATCACCTCTAGATGTTTCACATCCTCTACTTCCCATTTCACCCATTAATCCACATGAAACTCACACTCAATTTCCACCTCAAAGTGACAATCACACTCAACACAACCAAACTCAACACACATCATCTCTATCTCCAAGTAGAGAAAGCCTAGTTGATGACATCAATCAACTACAAGACCTATCAAACCTCTTAGCAATGCATCTCTCTCAACAACAAAACAACATCCCATCATCACCATACTCTCCAAACCTACCACACACCCTCAACATTGACCAAGTTGAAACTCATAGTGGGTATTGCCCATGTTGCATCTACAACCAAAAACAATTCCTTGCGTTGAGTGAGAGTATCAATTGGATTGAATATCTTCTCACACGACCATATCTACCACCTCAAGTTCAAAGAGACTATCTTTCCACAACCACCTCCGCTCCACACTCTCCATCAACAACCATCTAATCTCATAACATGCCTACAAATAATCGTCAAACCCTTTTGTGTCGCAAGCAAGTCAAAAATCCTTCTATGACAATTTAGAATTTTTTTATGATGTATGAATATGCTTTTAAAGCATACTTGTCTTCTTATTTCCTTGTATTCTTGTGTGTTGTTTACACACATTGCCTCAAATGAATGACTAATCCCTTGTTTGATGTTTGCTTGTAATTGCCATATATTCTCTACTTGCTACATGTTAGAAATATTTGTGTTGTTCTAACTCGTTTTTGTAGCCAAGAAACCATAGCTCGATTCCTTGGTGCCCTCAAACGAGGATGAGCACACATCAAGGGGGAGCATTTGTTCCGTCGATTTTACTAGCAATTCTCGACGATGCCTTTTTGATTCTACAAAAAGGAGGGGAAATGGATATAAAACTCACTAAATACTTGCTTAAAAATAATTTTACATCTAATGAGTTTATGTTTTGTAATCATAAAAAAGGGAGAGATTGTTGATAGAAATAATGCCTAAAAATATTATTAATATTTTTCACATCCTTACATTTTGATAATCACAAAATATAAAAACATTCATTGAAAAATTAAAACATAAACAAGTCATTAGTGGTTAATATTCATTTCAAACTTATATCACTCCAAGGTATGAATAAACAAATGCTTGATGCATTTTATGATCAAATGAAACTTTTATAAAATGTTGTAAACTTTTTATAAACATTACAAAATATTTTTTACATTTAAAAAGAAATGTTTTATTCAAAATAAACATTTTGAATTTTAAATTTTTTGGACCTAAAACGGCTAGAAATGGTCCAGTAAACACCTCTTCTGAATAGGACAAAAAAGGAGCGTCTGAATAAGGGGCGGCCCCCTTAATTACATGGGCGGCCCCCTTAATTTTAAGGGGGCCGACACCTTATTTAAGGGGGCCGGTAGACTCCGCTCCTCCTTCTTGTCCTATAAATACTGGACTATTTCTCAACATTTTCTCACCTTTTGCACTCATTCTTTCTGCTTAAAACAGCCCACATATCCTCTCTAAAATACTTTGATCATTTAATCATTTAGCTTTGTTTCCAAGTGATCCAAGCTCAATTCCTCAAGTGCAAGAGAAGAATACTTCCATCATCTAGTGAAGAAGTATTACACCCCAAAATCCATATTGCAATCTTGTTGCATCCATATCATACCTTGTAAATCTTTTGTAAATCTTGTAAAGTTGTGTAGTTGTTAGGATTTGGTGATTGTTGTAAGTATAGTTGGATCTTGGTAATCCTTTTTAGTAGTGTTAGATAGTTGTGATATAAGTAGTGTGGTGAGAAGAAGTTGTGAATGTGTGAAGTTGTGAAGATTGAAGAAGTTGTGTAGTCGTGATCAAGGTGTGAAGATAAGTTGTGTAGTGAAGTTGTGAAGTAGTTGTGAAGTTGTGAAGTCGTGAACTAGTCGTGAAGTTGTGTTGTGATAGATTGGTTCTAGCTAAGATTAGAACTCGACATCTAGCTTAGTGTCGGAAATTGATATAAGCAACGTTGTGTACGGTTTTCTCCGCCATAAGGGAGCTTGTTGACATAGTGAAGAAAACTCTCGAGTTTGGTGCTCGGGGAGTGGAGTAGGCCGAAGAAGAGCTTCGTAACCGAACCACTATAAATCCTTGTGTTGCGGTTTGATCTTTCCAACTCTTATCTTTTATTTACTTCTACATATTTACATTGTTCATATTGTGCAAGTATTGAATTCACAAAAAGTCGAATCTAAGTTTTTATAAACAAATTTTAAATATTAAATTAAAAAGCGGTAAACTATTCAACCCCCCCTTCTAGTTTTTCACATTAATGATTTTGGATACATCATAACATGACAATATTTATGTATTTAAAACATTATAAAAAGTCTTAATAACAACTCAGTAATAATAATGACTACTCCATAGATTGTATGTTATAAGATGATTTAGTGGTTCAGCACAATTTTTCAAGAATTCCTCAATGACAATTCATAATCTTTTAAAATTATGTGCTTAACAATGCTAACCCTCAATTTTATATTCTTTTTACAACTTTGTATCATTTTTTTTGGTGTCAAACATTTATGTAAAATTAAGGGGGAGCAAGTTAATGTTCTATATAATTCATGCTAAGTATAAAAGTTTTCTTCATAGAATTTTCATGACAAATTTTAATCACATGGTTTTTCAAAATCTAAGTGAATTAGTATTTAAAATAAGAGGAGAAATATAATTAAAATGTGATCTTGAAAACAATAAGTGATCTAAACGAATCAAAGTGCTTGATACTCTTCAAAAAAGGTTTTATGGTTATGATCTTATACCCAACAACACCTTAATTTCATGACGATTCTGAAGTCATAAGGTGGTTAGGTTAGGTACTAGTCCTATGATCCAACCAGAACTGGAGGGATCTACCTAAGGACACTCCATAGTTAGAAATAGCAGTCCTTAGGTATGATTAGAGATGAATGAGAATAAGGGAATAATGCCCACTAAGATTGAGCTAACACTAGAACAATCACAACAAGGTGTTAGTAATGACATCTTGGTAAGAATTGAAGGGTTGAAGAATTAAAAAGAAATGTATGGATAAAGGGTGAAAAGAAAGAAGCCCTCCACACAACTTAGGCAGAAACCGGGTCAATACATAATCTATCAAAATCACAAAGATGATTGTTGGTATTGAAGAAAGACGTCATGGACCTAGTGATGCAATGCACAACCCTTCCTAGTCATTCGAGTTTCTCTCAAAAGAAACTTGTCTCATTTGTCACAGAGATACACATGACTTCTATTGACTTTCTCACTCCGAGTTAGTTGATAATGAATAGGTGGCAGTCTGCTCCAGCCTCCGAGTACTAAAACCAAAACGCACTAATCGAGTCTAGAGCCAAGAGATCAATAAAATAAATCTCATTAGGACACATTCCATTACAAACACTTAGTGAACATCATCAAGTTCACAAGCTATTAACAAGAGTCCTACGCATTATCCTTGTGATTTTTCCAGAACATTCGAGTGATACTTAAGTATTTACCGTGAAGATGGAAATCCTACTTGAACCAACATCAAACAAGCTCTCGGTAGGTGACTTGTGTAATTCTATATGAATCAAACTTGTGTCAACTGGAAAGAAACGATGGTGCGATTCCATGTGAATCAAACTTGTTCCAGTAAATGAATTAACGACTCAATCGGTAAGATAGTAACTAACCGATTCACTCATATTGTATTGTCTGCTTTGAGACGTTCTGATATTGAGAACAAGCTAGCATGGTGAATCTAATACATCTATGTTAGAGGATCTTATGCTTAAAGCTGGAAATCCTGTCAAAGAGATTCTTCTAAATTGAATCTAAAAGATCACAGGTTGGTCCTCACGGATGCAGAGGTTAATCTAACTAAATCCGAGCGAATGACAAAGTCATATTCGTCCACAAGCTTTATTGATGACTGTTTTATTTTAGGATTCATATAAAGATGGAGATGGAGACACCTCATTCCAACTGAGTCAGATTTATTACCACATGCTCATGCCCAAACTATAAATACATACTATAAGCATCAAGATTCAAGAATAAAAAAATCTCAAGTATTAAAGACAAAGCTTCGAGGGAGATTATTAAAGAGCTTTTAATAAGATGCAAAGTATGAGCATGTTGGTCAAGACACAAGATCGCAAGGTGGTAAAGATGATCAAGACATACAAGGAAAATATTTAAAGATCTCAGAACTAAAGACGAAGTCGAAAGACAATGATAAAGGCTCAAGATCAAAAGATCACAAAGCATGAAGGAACAAGCCTACAACAAAGATAAAGACAAAAACAAAGACTCAAGAACTCAATGACAAGACAATCTCAAAGACCTCACTTCGGGGAAGATTGTTGGCCTCAAGATAACGAGTCTAACATGAAAGTTTGGAATCTCTTAGAAACCAAGCTTAGGGGGAGATTGTTAGCCTCAATTATATTATCAATCTCGATCTTTATCTCATGTATGTTGTAATAGGCTAGAAGGGTAAACGGGCTTGTGAACTTAATCTAATCTTGTACTAGTTCTGGACTAAGGTCCATTGTAATCCTGAGCCTAGCCCAAGAATAAAACATACGGCCCAACTAAAGCCTTAATAGGCCGGCCATATGCAAGTATAAATACCCCTCTCCAAGTGTGGAGAGGGTGTTGGTCTCATTTGTAACACACACATTTCATGTGAAATCAACCATCTCATTTTCTTCTCTCTTCTTTCTCTCTCTAACCTCTCTCTACTCTTCTTCATTTTTCTTCTTATCTATTTTTCTTATTAAATCCATGGTGAAGTAAAAGTGTATCCGGGTTCCTACATGGGGTCTTTTTTGGCACTTTTGTTTCCCATTTAGTCCCTGAAGCCCCGTTATACATAATGATGGTTAATTCTGTCGTCATCCTTGCCATAACGCCCTTCCACTGAAGGGTAGAATCATCTTTTCACTTTTTATTTTGATTGCGTCGTTGGTCCCTGGCTACTTTGTTAACATAGTAACATTTACTGTTCAAATTTTTGTCTTTTTCTGATTGCACGGCTGGTCCTTGTGATGTGTCTTTTCTCCTTTTCTCCCGCCATTATGTTTGATAACCGCCATTTTTCTTTTCCAAACCAGTAACCAAACACTCCGTAATCTATATCATTTATAATGACCCCTCTTAATCTAAACGACCCTTATTTGCATTTTTGTTTACTTCATGCATAAATCAAAACTACAACAACATGTATAAATCAAAACACTTGATATACGAACTTAATTTTGTGTCTAATTAATATACAAGTAATAGTGTAACACCTTTAAAAGATTAGATTTACAACCAGAAGATATAAAAACAAACCTATGAAAACCTAATCATTTAAATCCATTCTAGCCACATGGCCTTCCTTCTCATGGATACCAGCCTGAGTTTTAGCCATCACTTTTGTCAAAGCGGCAAGATTATCATTTTCTCTAGCGTGAGTTTTTTTCAAACACTTTAAATAATCAACAGCCACCTCACGAGATCCCAAAGCCTTCATCTCGCCAATAAACACACGGCGCCTAGCGCTTTTCCTCCTCAAGTCATCACAGCGATCATGAAGAAATTTTAGCTACCCTTCTTCTTCGGCAATCTCTTGCACAAATCAAAACCGCATACGCTTATGTAACTCCGTCGAACCAGGAATCTTCATAAGTTCATCCAAAACCTCAAAAGTGTCTATTGAATAAAATTTTAGGTAAACAATTTAGATGTATGTGTGAGACAAAATGTGTGGGATAAGATATAAATAATTATAAATCAAAATATTAATTTTCGTGCATAGAAGCTGAGATGTCATCATTGCAAGTAGAAAATGAAGCCCTGCCGTAATTGCATACGATCATTTAAGTCTTGGTACAAAAGACTAAATTGCATCATTAGTCTTTGTTGTTTACAAAATATTGCATGAATAGTCCCTATGTATTTAAGTCTTTTCCCATTTAAATAAGTGTTGACTCTATGTTTCCCTAGGACACAAATTTTAAAAAACTTTCCACACACACTCCATTTAATTCTCAGTAGCAAACCTGACTCTTCACTCCCAAACCCTAGATTAAAGTTCATATCAATGGCGGATTCCTAAAAATCTATGGACTTGAATAAGTTTATAGTAAACGATGACATGATCAATTATGTTTTACACAAGTATAGGAGTAACTGGTAGGTTCATGGTGCTATAGCTGATGACATACTCGATGATTTATTGAAAAGAGAGTGGGAGAAACAGCAACGTGTGAAATGTAAGTGTACAAAGAATGTATTATCTTGCATGTTGTTGCTATTTCATTGACCCATTTTGCCACTTGTTCTTATTATGTTATTTTACCCATCATTTTAGTTGTGGCTTATGTATTAAGTGTTTGCTATATGTATAAATGAAAAAAGAAAGGTAACAAAAATGAAGATTCTAGATGTTCTTGAACAGAGGATTAAGAAAGTTAGAAAACATGTTAACAAGGAAAAAGAGAAAATGGATATTAACAAGGGAAAAGAGAAAATGGTAATGGAAAGAGGTAATAGTTCTTTTTAAGCATATTGCATAGGTATTAGACTATTAGGGAGGGTAATTTACACTATATAGTAATTGGGAAACTAAGTATATACCTTAGTAAACTAAATTTAGAAAACAATTGATTTAATCCAAACACCCTTTAAGTTTAAGGTATCTTATGAAATAAGCTAAATTGAACCAATGTACCTTAGGAAACTAAGTTTAGGAAACAACTAATTTAATCCAAACACCATTTTAAGTTAAATGTATCTTATTAAATAATCTGTATTGAACCAATGTACATTTGGTAACTAAGTTTAGATAACAGGCTGATTTCATCCAAACACCCTTTTAAGCTTAATGTACCTTATGCAATAACCTGAATTGAAGCAATGTGGATTTGGAAACTAAGTTTACCAATCATATCTTATTGGCGGATGTGACAACCGACAATTTTTCATAATAATATTTTTACTATTTACCCTCGACTTTTCACTTTTTACATTTCATGATCGATTTACCATATAACAGGGAGGTTATCCCGCGCATTAATAATTATTCATTGTACGTGTTCCGACGTTAGTCTGAGTTTGGTCTACCTATAATTTTCATATCATGATTTTACAGATATATTTTACGTGTAGTAATTTAACATTTTACAGGTTTCGTTAAAACCGTACATTATTTATAATTAAACATGCATGTGCATAATTGATGCACTTGTCGATGGTATGGGTAATTATATTATCAAGTACTATGTATATTTTGCCGACTTTACCTATCAACTAACACTAACGTAGTTTTTGCAAAGGGTCTTCTTACAGATGAATGTGATTTTGAAAAACCCCTTCTTTGATTAAATTGATTCATCTGTGGTCTTTTGGGACTAAAACTGTTTGAGGTCTTGGTAGGTAGGGGTGAGCAGAAACCGCACCGCAAACCGCAAAACCGCAAAATCCGCAAAAACCCGCACCACAAAAACCGCACCACGGCAAAAACCGGTGGATCGGTTTTAGGAAAAAATAAAACCGCAAAATGCGGTGCGGTTGCGGTTTTATCCGTAAAACCGAACCGCAAAATCCGCACCGCACCGCACATTAATTTTATAAAACCGAAAACGGCACATTGATTATTTAATGTGTGTTATAAGGCTTCTAATGCATATTATCAATAATATTCTAGGTAATGTGTGTGTTTACCTTAAATATATGCATTGTTATAACCGAAAAAACCAACATTGTAAACAAAAAACCGCAAAAAACCCACATTAATTATATAAATTATAAGTGATGGTGCGGTGCGGTTAATACCCGCACAACCCGCAAAACCGCAATAAAACCCGCAAAACCGAAACCGCAAAAACCGCGCGGTTGCGGATTCTCACTTTTTAAAAACCGTAATTGCGGATGCGGTGTGGTTTTTGCCAAAAACCGCACCGATCCGCACCATGCTCACCCCTACTAACGGGTAGTGTACCCAATCGATTGTAGGTTTGTTGGTAAGTAGGGTGTCGATCACTAAGAGTGAGCCGTTAACACTTAATTTACTAGTATTCTAATTATCTAGGTTAGTCCTAATAAAACTAACTCAAAAGGGTTTTAGTTTAATCTAAGCTATTAAATGAGACAAATAACACACACAAGCAGATAAACAAACGATAAAAAAGAAGTCGCATTTATGTAAGGAAAACGTATTAACCATGTTTACTTAATAAAATGTCCGAATTTTCTATGTGTGCAATGATTGTACTACTTCCGTTAGTGGTATATCATCCCTAAGCTAGGTGGTACTTCTTCCTAAAGTACTCTAGGTTCGTTTAACGGTCGATCTTGTCACAATCAACCAAACCCGCATAAAGTGTCCACAATTGATTATAATCTATCTAGGTGACAATATTGAAACCTAGCTTATCGAGGCTTTACCAACTTATGCCTAATTGTTTCCTATATACTAGTAGTCTATAGTCTAAATAACTACACAAGGAAACAGAACGTTATTTGTATTCCTAAGTTACCTTAGTCTACCATTTACTTAACCAAAGGCAGGAATAAGGCTTTATTTGTAGTCCTGTTGCTCTAGCTATATAAATAAGCTGTATGTAGTATCTATCCCAAACTCTAGCCTATGCCTAAATAACAATAAAGTTACAACGCTTTATTTATAATCCTAGATCCAGTTGAATGATAGATTAAAACATAATCAACCCATAAACGGGTATGAATTGATAAACATAATCAGCACGCAATAAAAGAGTAAACAATCAATATAAATAAAAGCAAACATTAAATTAACATAAACATGGCTAATACCTATAGGTATTAGCCCATAATCAATGTAACAATACACAGTATCATATTCGAACATTTAAAGTAAAGAAATTGATACGCTAACCGAACACTTATAGCGGAGTATAAAGATTACAAGAGTTTTTCTATAGAATTATCACACTAGCATGACCTTCTTAGCTTCTAAAATCGTCTGGAAATCATGCTTGGTGGTCAGATGCTCTTCGAAAACCGAGTGTTAGGTTCTCTATTTATAGGCTCTGAAATCTAATCGATATGCCGTATTGGTGAGGTCCAATACGGCGTATTGGGGTGTTTAGCGTGGGCTCCATGATTATTATATTCTAGAATATTCACTAACCGCCTCCTAATATGACGTATAGGTGAATCTGGATACGGCGTATTGGGTCTTCTTATCATGGATTGCCTTGTGAAGTTAGGGCACGGATACGCCATATTTGCATAGGTGAATTTGCGTATTAAGAGTAAAAACAGCTTGTTCTGAATGTTGACCAAAGTATCATATATAGCGTATCCGCTGATGTGGATATGACGTATTCTTCAAAGTCAGGCAATGGTCTTGAATTTGTCTAAGTCACTGGATATGACGTATCTATCTAGAATGATACGACGTTTGGATGTCAGAATCATCAGAATTTCTTAGAATTCCTATTTTATGCTCCAAAACATGTTCTTTTATCTAATTTTCACTAATTGCTCGATAATAACTGAATTTAACAAAGATAAGCAATTAAGTATCAAATCTTATATAAAATAATGTAAAATGAGAAATATAACTGGGATAGATGATGCTAATAAATAGACGTTATTTGATGTCATCAAATATCCCCCACTTGAATCCTAGTTGTCCTCAAGTAGACGTGAGATTTAATTTATAAAAATGCATCCCAAACTAATGTCTAGGATTTTTCCTTTAAGCATTTTTATTCAATTACTGGTGCATAACCAAACACATCATGAAATAGGAAATGAAATCACTCAAATCACTTAACTAATCTATGTGGTAACATTTAGTAGTTCGTTTAATTGCTCGGTCGTGATGAGTATTCTATCATAGGCTTGGCAAGGATACACATCTCCATCACTAAAGCTAAGGAGTAATGAGTCTAAAAAGGTAAATTAGGTAAATATGATAAGGCTTAAGGGTTGATCATTCTTTTTAATATCTATTAATTCCAATATTCCAAAAAAGGCGACAAAACCACAAATGCATCCCCAAATCCATGACCGCGACACTTGTGATTGCTCAAATCTTTAACTCGAATAAGCTAAAGAATAGGATCAAGTAATCTACACTAATAGTATTCCACCAACAAGGGTGACAAAACCACATATACACATTCAAATCCATGAATGAGGCACATGTGATTGCTTAAACCCTTCATTCAAGTAAACCAAAGGTTAGGATGAAGAATGATATAGGGTAGGGATTAGGCATGGGAAACATATATAATTGGTGTAAAATAAATAATGAAACAAATAGATTAAGTCCAACAAATAAATAATAATGTTGCTAGCTACTTTCCCGACCACAACCTTAAAAAGACACAAATCACCGACTAACTCACGCTTTAACACGAAAAACACACGCTTGTTTGGTAGACATGAATTAGACTCAAAGATGTCTTAATCATCCATAAAAACAAACCTAGTTGGCGTTCCCATAACAACTAACTCCTAATCATCTATAATATATTACAACAATAGTGGCGATATCTACCACTTAATAAAAAAAAATACATAGTTGGTTAATGATATGTCGTTGTGTGTAGGTAATTTATTTATCAAGTTTTACTATTTATATTTTGCCGACTTTACCTATTAACTAACAGTAACAGGCAGTGTACCCGATCAGTTGTAGGTTCGTTGGTAAGTAGGGTGTCGATCACTAAGAGGGAGCGTTAATACTTAAATCTATCCGTATTTTAGTTATCTAGGTTAGTTCTAATTAATTCTAATTAAACCTAATTAAACCTAAACTAACGCAAAGTAGGGTTTTCAGCCTGAGAGACTGGCACGAGTTTTGGTTTAATCTAAGGTAAATGAGATAAGAGACATACACAAGCAGATAAACAAACGATAAAGAAGCGGTCAAGCACTAATGTAAGGAAAACGTATTAGCCAGTTTAATCTAATAAAATGCAAGAATTGTTTAAGAGTGCAATGATTGTATTACTTCGTTGGTGTTATATCATTTCTAAGCTTAGGTAAGTCATCTCCCTAAACTCTAGGTTTGTTTTTCAATTAAGCTTATCACAATTAACCAAAACCGCATAAAGCATACATCGTTGATTATAATCTATCTAGGAGACGACATTGGTGAATATCAAAACCTAGCTCATCGAGGCTTTACCCACTTATGTCTAATTGTTATCTATATGCTGGTAGTCCATAGTTCGAGCACTTACCCAAGGAAAATAGAATGTTATGTGTAATCCTAAGTCACCACTTAGTCTATGTAAAAGTATCAAATCACTTAACAACTAATCAAGAAAGAAAGTTTAGAGAGAGAAAAGAGGTTTGTAGCACTTTGTGAGAGAAAGAAAGGAAAATGTATTAAGATGAATAACCAAATGAACAACCAACCCTCTACAAGGCATGGAGAGGGGTATATATACCTTGCTTAGGGCCAGTCAACATAAGGATGATTATGTTGATCCGGTTAGCTTGATAAGTTTCCAAATATTATGCTACGAGCTATACTATTACAACTTTGGAAGTGACCGAGTATTTTCTCGATTCCTAACAATCTCCCCCAAAGGGAGGTCACTCTAATTTACAAAAACTTAAGCTTTACAGTCTATGATTGTCTTTAATTTTTAGCTCGTAGTCTTGTTATCTTGTTCTTTATCTTGTGAATCTTGATGTAGCAATCTTTAGACTTTTAGGCTTTAGCTTATATCTTTTTCTTGACTTGTATGTGATCTTTTGAGCATCTTGAGATCATCAACCAAGCATAATCTCTTTTTTCCATCTTGTAATCTTTGCCTTCTTGTGATCTTGTGACTTCTGAACTGACATGCTCATACAGTTCTTGATATAGAAAGCGAGTGTAACCATCTTTCTTGATATTCTTTAACCTTGACACTTCGTCACTTTATGGAGGACATGCGGTATCAACTTAATACTTCATCACTTTAAGAAAGACATACGGTATCATAGTAGCGGAAGTCTTGAAACATGTACTTGAGCTTTCATGATGTTATTATTTATGGGTCGAGTATGAGCATGCGGTATTGGCTTCGACTCGTCATCGGGAAACTGCTACCACCGTCAGGAAATCTGCATGAATGAGTTAGTGATAAACAACATATATTGACAAAAGTGGCTTTGTCACTTCATCGAATATGGTTGTAACAACCACGGTCTCCCATTAATCATTATAAATACTGCCTGTAATCAGGTAGAATTCTAAAGAATCTAATTGACAGGGTTTCGCAGCTGCACTAGCCGTTCTCATTACCGGAGCGTCTCAAAGCAGACAGCACGGTAAGAGTAAACCGGTAAGTTACTATCTTCTCTATTAAGTCGTCAATTCATGTTCAACTTTTCTATGTCCAGATACCCTTGTGAGGCTTCCCATGGACATAAGATTGAAAATTCATTTAGAAAATCAATTGGTGTGTTAAGATGCAATAAGTCGTTTCCTGCTTTTCGTGTGAAGAGTGTTGGATCAACTGCACCTTTGGAGAAATGTTGTGAAATGGGGAAACTTGACAGCATGTCGTACCATATACGTGGTGCTTGTTTGAGACCGTAGAGGACCTTTTTGAGCTTGTACACATGCGATAGGTATTCCTGATCAACAAATCCTTCTGGTTGAGAAACATAGACCTCTTCCTTGATCTTGCCATTTAATAAAGCCGTTTTGACGTTTATTTGGAAGATCGTCATATTCTTGTTGGCTGCATTTTCTACGAAGATACGGATGACCTCTATTCATGAAACTGGTGCAAATGATTCCTCGAAATTGATTCCTTCCTCTTGCCTGAACCCCTGAGCAACTAATCTAGACTTATTCTTTATTACCCCTCCAAATTCATCTGTCTTGACCTTATAAATCCATTTAAGTTTGATCAACATGACATTATCTAGACACGGCATCAATTCCCAAACTTGTAGTCTTTCAAATTCATGAATTTCTTCTTTTATTGCATCGATCCATGATGGTTCGGTCATTTCTTGTTTGAAGTTCTTTGGTTCTAAGAAGTTAGGAAGGCATCAAAGTAACACCACATGACGTTAGTTTTGAGTTGCTTTCTAGTAAAGACTGAGCGAGAAGGATCACCGATCACGTTTTCTATTGGATGATCCTTAGGACATCTACCAATTAGTTCAAATAGAGTGTGGGATGGTCTCATATTAGATGATGATCCTTGAGAAGTCGAGTCTTCATGAAGAGGTTCGTAAAGAGGATCATCATAAAATAGTGGTGTTTTAGGTGATTCTTCAACACCTTGAGAAATAATTGGATAATGTTCTTGTTCTTGTGTTGATGGTATACTTGAGGATGGTGCATCTTGGTCAATGGACGTAAACATACGTGAATCGGCTATTTTAATAGCTCTTGGTGTAGCAACTACTGAAACTGTAGAAACAACAATAGTTGGAGGATTGAAGTATTCATCGAATAAAGGTTGAAACAAATTATCCCAATCATATCTTTTTGGTGGATTACAAGGTTGTTAAGGAGTAATGTTTGGTACGAGTCCTGAACTAGATGTTGCAGAAGTCATTACATGAAGCCCGGGTCCTGAATCGAATTGTTCAAAAGCCAATGTTGTCAGATCATCGAATGTCATATGAATAGTTTCTATAATTTTCTGAGTTCTCTTGTTATAGATTCTGAAAGCTTTCTTTGCTGGCACGTATCCAATGAAAATACCAATATCAGCCTTTTTATTTAGTTTACCCAAGTCTTCATTGTCATTGGTTGGATAACATAGTGAACCAAAGACATGAAAGAATGATAAATCTGGCTTCTTGTTGTGCATCAGCTCATATGGAGTTTTGTTGTATCGAAGACGAATCAAAGAACGGTTTGGGGTATAACAAGCTGTGTTGATTCCTTCGGCCCATAGAAATAGAGGAGCTTTTGAAAATATCAACATGGTGCGGGCAGCTTCCACAAGCATTCGATTTTGTCTTTTGACAGCGCCGTTCTGTTGAGGAGTGCGAGCAACAAAAGTTTGATGCGAAATGCTAACATTTTCATAAAAATCACGAAGAGTCTCATTAACAAATTCAGTTCCATTATCTGTTCGAACATTACGGACTATGGCATTCAAACGAACTTGAATATTTTTGATGCACTTGATGATAGCGTCAGGAGCTTCATCCTTTGATCTCAGAAATTTAACCCACGTAAATCGAGACTAATCGTCAACAATTACCAAGATATACTTTTTCTGGTTAATGCTCTCCACACGCATTGGGCCACAAAGATCCATATGCAAAAGATAAAGTTTCTCTTGATTAGTGTCCTCAGCTTTGGGTTGATGAGAAACTTTCTTGGTTTTAACTAATGCACATGCTGAACACAGATGATCTTTCTGAAATTTAAGCTTTGGAATACCTCGTGCAAGACCGTCTTTGGCTAGCTTGTTAAGAGTACCAAAGTTGAGATACGATAAAAGACGATGCCATAACCAGCTTTTAGTCTTTGAAGCTTTTGATAGAAGACAGATCGGAGAAGTCTTTAGCATGTCATCAAGAGAAATTATGTACAAATTTATGTCACGGGAGCCTGAAAGTAGATCAACACCTTCTAAATTCTGAATAAAGCAAGTGTTTTTCCAAAATGCAACTTCAAGATCCGCGTAACAAAATTATCTAACAGAAAACAAGTTATATCTAAGCCCCTCAACATAATATACCCTTGAGATAATTACGTTCCCCTGCTGATAGTCACCATACCCCATTATCTTTTTAATTTGGTTGTTTCTGAATCGAACAGTTCCCAGAAATTTCCTAACAAAGTTAATGAGCTGAGAGCAGTATATGTTTTGAAGATCTGGAGTCCAAATACCAGAGGATGATCTGAACGACCTGTCATTGACAAGAGAAGAAGAAGATAGAACATCTATAGCATTGGCTCCTTACAAATGAGTGGATTCCAAGTTGTTAGCAATTTTAGATTCTACAATCTTAGCTTTTTTACTCGAACCTATTGATTTTATTTGTTTGGGTCTCCTACTATAGACTTTAATCTTTGTTTTTGGTGTTTCAACTAACTTAGAATTGGTTTCTTTAAGATGCACTATTTTCTTGGGAGTGATCCTAGTTAAAGGGCACAAACTACCAACTATAGTGAAAAATATTCCTGTTGGTTTCCACTTATATCCTACATCAGTGAACACTTTACCCGTAGATTTCCAAGCTTTTCTCATTTTATTTCTTTTGGATTTAGATTTCGAACGCACATTTACATCATTCACAAAATAAATAAGACACATATCATGATTAACATCAAACAAACATTTATTACAGATGGCACACATAGATTCAAATTTAGCATTTCTCACAAAATACTTAACAAATGCATTACTGATAGGTTCAGAAACAGAATTCGTCTTATTCAAACTAGATTTAACTTTCCTAGAGTGGTCTTCTACTTTATTCTTCTGATTGCTACATGGTGGTCGCGTGATCCTATTGTTCTTTGTATTGCATGAAGGCTTTGATCCGCTAGTACTAGTAGTAGGTTTTACTCCTGTAGAAGTCAACAAAGGCTTGTTAGAATATTTGTTTTTAAGAAAATCAGTCTGCTTAGGAATATTGTTTGATGATGTGACAGGTTCAGCAAATCTAACTCTTTTGTCCTTATTGATCGATGTGACAACAACTAATTTCCCACTATACTTTGGTGAACTAGGGCATGTCTGAGAGACATAGACTAACAATTCCTGAACGTGTTTTGTAAACATGCAAGCAGATTCTAATAGAGGTTTACTAGGATTCTGTGTTCTAGCACTTTCTACAAATCCACAAAGAGTGTCAGTATATTCTATAGTCTTCTCAATGTAGACCTCATGAGCATCCTTATTATTCTTAAGGCTAGGAGAAATAGGTTCTATGTCAAGCTTGAACATTCTTGGAGCAACAGTGGCATTAGGTTTTGAAACCGCAATATTGACAACATTTTTCCCTTTAAGTTTTCTTAATTCATTTTTCAATGCTGTAATAGCAAAAACCTTTTCTTGAAGTTGAGCATTTAAATCCGAATTTTCAATAGACTTTACATTAATTTGAGCAATTAAAGAGTCACAATGTTCTTTTGATTGAACCCGTGTCTTTCTAATTGAGTCAAATTGGTATTTGTAAATTGATTTCAAATGCTCTCGTTCTTTTCTCAAATTTTCATTTTCCAAAAGTTATTTTGCCACACTTTGTTCCAGTTCAATGTTGATTGTTTCAATTTCATCAATATCTTTCTTTACATTTTCCACACTATATTTTCTACTCAAAGATTTAATTATTTCCTTCAAATTTCTAATGACGGCGTCCTTCTCTTGTGACCGGGCTTTCAATTTATTTATTTCAAATAATTGATTAAATGTGGGAGCATTTAGGTTTTCACTAGAATTTTTCCTTTGAAAAATCTCTTGATTAAGTTGAGTTGCTAATTTCAATGAAAAGCAACGCTTTTCCAAATTTGAATAACTTTTGACAAGTTTATCATAAGCCTCTTTTTCAACGAAATGTTTCTTTTTGAAAAAGTCAGTCTCAAGTTCTAGACACTTATTGCAATCATTCACACAAGACTTTTTCACATCAAGAATATCCACATAATTCACAACAATATGCACAATTTCTTAAGACATGATTTGGTTCAAGATTTGATCATTATCAATCCTAAGTTGTTTGACTTGAATTTCAAAAATGTTCTTGTCTACAGAACACTGATCAACAACCGCCTCCATTTGATTAAAAATAGTTTGAACTTTAGTAATTTTATCTAGAAGAGTTTTATCAAACGCATTAAATGTGTCTTTTAAAACTTTTAAAAAAGGATTTATTTCAGTTAGAAAACACTCTTTTGTATGTTCAAAACCCCAAGACCCCGCAGTAATAGCATCAGATGTTAGTCTCTTTTTCACCACTTTGTCAAAATTGGCTAGTTGATATTTTAGCTTTTTAAGACTTTCATTTACCAAACTTACCTTAGGAAGTTCACGAGGAGCTTCAATTCTAACAGGTGTATGTGACGTAATGGATGTTTCAGAAAGGGACGAATGTTTTAACCAGAAAGCTTGTTCCGCAAACAATTCTTTTTAGTGACAAAACGTTTACCAAAATCTTCTTTAATCTTATTCAATTTTGAATAGTCAATTGGAGAAATCTTAATCTTCTTTTCTATTGAAATTGGATCATTTTGTTTCACAAGCATTTTTTATCGACTCTCTTCTTCCAAAATCAATGTTTCTTCATCATCAATCACAGAAATCACAGCATGTGCTTTAGCAATAACACTACCATCATATAATGTTGGTTGAATTCGTTAAGCTTTTTTAAGATGGAACGGATTTTGATAACCGAGAGCTTGTTTATGAGTGTCATCGTAAAAAACTTGTAGTTTCGTTAGCATATGCATTGCTTGCGTAGATCGATACATCTTACAAATAATATTATCTAATTTTTTATTTTGTTTTTCCAAAACAATTTCCTTGTCAATGTACTTAGACTCTGTTTTGAAAACAGTTAATGTTTTTGATAAAGACTCATTTTCTTTGACATTATTAGAAAGAGTTTCTTTAAGTGTATCGATCTTTTGCTGAAAAGCCGCAAGCTTTGCATTTCTATTGCAAATTAAATCATCTATTTGAGAATCTATTAATTTTTCCCTTTGATTCAAATCTACATTAAGTCTTTGTTCAAAAATGGCAATTCGTTCTTTGTATCTCTTAAGCTCAGCGGTTAGTGATTCATTTACCATTTTATTTTTTTGATTTTCCTTATCTAGATGAGCTACGTGATCAGTCATTTGTTCAACCAAAGATAGCACCAACAAATCATTAGGTGTAGAAGGATTAGTATCCTGAATAACCGCATTGTGTGACTTTTACAGATATTGAGAGTATAAAATGATATTACTACCACTATGTATCTCGTCATCTTCAAAGTCATCAACATGTGTTTGTTCAGAATACTGCATCTCTTGCACATCCTGATTAATCATATCATTCGGATAAGAATTGGATTATGGTACCTTAGAGAGTACTCAGGATCACAACTTGAAAGATTTGCCATCAGAACCGCTTTAGCCAAGGATAAGTCATCACAATCCGAGTCATATGCATCCAAGTCGTCTGTCTAGAAAGCTGAATTCTGAGGGATTGTCTGCTAAACAAATGGAGCTTCTGATATACCAGAGTCTGCTAAAAATGCAAGTTGCTCTTTATCCAATATCTGACCCGCTTCCTGAGCTTCGGCTAGCATCAATTTCTCCTTAAACCATGCAGCATTTCTTGGCCTTTTTGGCTGAGTACACTATTTTGCCATATGCCATTCTTCTTGACAGTTATAATACTTCACAACTCTTGTTGGACCAGCTGCAACATTTTCCTTTGAAGTAGTAGCAATTCCTCTATTTCCTGTACCTGCATAACTTTGATTTTGTCTTCCTTGAACTTGTTGAACGGTGACTCTACCATCCTGAATGGTTGCTTGATTTCTTAGATTAGACGATGTTCTGAGTTGATTGTTTGATGGTGGAAACCTTGATGCCACAACAGAGAGAAATGCCATTGCTTTCTTGCACAACTAGTTATCTTAGGCCTATATCTTGCTTAAAAACACAAACTTTAACACTTTTAAACACAAAAATCCTGGTTTGATTTTTAAGCACAAGAAAACCAAAAAATAACTAAAACTAATTATCTAACCAAGATATAAACGCACACAAGCTCACGATATCACCCCATGGTGACTAATACCAATTGTAGAAGTATCAAATCACTTAACAACTAATCAAGAAATAAAGTTTAGGGAGAGAAATGAGGGTTATAGCACTTAGTGAGAGAAAGAAAGGAAAATGTATTAAGATGAATAACCAAATGAACAACCAACCCTCTCCAAGGCATGGAGAGGGGTATATATACCTTGCTTAGGGTGGTCAACATAAGGATGACTTATGTTGACCCGATTAGCTTGGTAAGTTTCCAAATATTATGCTACGAGCTATACTATTACAACTTTGGAAGTGACTGAGTCTTAACCAAGGGAAGAACAGGGACATAAATTTGTAGTCCTATTAATCCAGAGTCACATAGATAAACTGTACGTAGTATTTATCCCAGACTTTAGTTCACGCACGCAATCCTAGATCCAGTTGAATGGCAAATAAAACAGAATCGAAACATAAACAGATACGAAGTGATAAACATAATAAACATGCAACATAAGTAAACAATCGATATAAACAAAACCAAACATTATATTATCATAAGCATGGCTAATAATTATAGGTATTAGCCCATAGTCATTGTAACAATACACAATATCATAGACGAACGATTAAGATAAACAAAACTTTATGCTAATCAAACGCTTATAGCGAAGTATAGAGATTACAAGAGTTTTCCTATTGAATTGAGGCACTTGCAGGACCTTCTTGGCTTCTAAAATCGTCTGTAGATCGTACTTGGTGGTCCTTGTATACTGAAAACCGTGTTTTAGGTTTTCTATTTATAGGTTCTAAAAACAGATCGATACGTCGTATTAGAGGGGTCCGATACGGCGTATGGGATAACTTGGAATGGGCTCCACGATTATTATATTATGAAATATTCATATTACGCCACTGAATACTGCATATAGGAGCTTCTGTATATGGCATATTGGATGGAAAACGTGTTTCTTCATAATGTTGACCAAGGTATCTTATACGGCGTATCTGCTAATGTGGATACGGCGTATTCTTCAAAGTTAGGCAATGGTCTAGATCTTGTCTAAGTCTTGGGAAATAACGTATCCGTCTAGAATGATACGTTGTATTCTTCAGATTTAGTAGACTTTCTCGAACTTCTTCATTTATGATCCAAAGCACGTTCTTTTATCTATCTTTTGCCAGATGCTCGATAACAACTGAGATTTACACAAATAAGGGATTAAGTATCAAATCTTATACAAAACAATACAAAACGAGCAATTTAAATGGGATAAATGATACTAATAATGTGACATTATTTGATGTCATCAGTTAATGTTTGAGACCAACTTACAACAGAACTCTACATCATTGGTTTATAGTACATACCAACAAATATTCAATTATCTCATAAATAATAGAATCGGTTAAGTTTAGATGAACCGATTATCTCACAAACCTCACCTTTTTTTCTCTTTTATATTTTTTTGTATTTTTTTCATTCACCACTTCACGATCGTAATAAATCTGTATAATAATTTCATAATGCTCATGACTCAAAAATAAAAATAATAGTGAACGTAGTAAACACACGGAAAATAAAATAAACTACTTTCACATTCCCATTGCAATGTGCAATTCCCAACCTAACCAAAGATAAGAAATACGCACACGAACACAGGAAGCACACTTTTACACTAAAGCAACTAGCAAACAACTACGGACTTTAATCTATAGGGTAGGCTAATGTGTAAAGGTGTAACGAAACATATTTAGTGGTGTAAGAAACAAAAGTAATGGCTCAGAAGATTTTTTCTAGGGGTATCTTACTCTAAAAATGAGAGTAACAAAAGGGTTTTATACGGGAGTTAATTAACCAGTGTAGTTAGTTAATATCACATAACATTGTATAGGCCATTTGGTTTAATCCTAGAAATTTACCAATCTAGACAAGTCACTCTAATTATATAAATAATACTCATTATGGTGGTCTCGAATAATATACCAAGCCAAGTTTTAAAGTTTACTACAATCACCGGCACACTCATATATTTGTGGAATTTTAATAAAATGGGGGAAACGGAATAGGCTTAATCCTCACAATATGAAAATAAGGGTTATGTGTGCGGGTTATGCAACTAATAAATCTATAAAAACATGCTATTTTTTGAATTTTAAGCATAAATTAGGCATATTCTTGTGAAAATAAGGACAAGTAGCGTTCTAATTCTCCTCCCCTCACTTGAGATATACAATGCCCATGTTGTATAAAATTAACATGAAATTTGCTCCCCTAAAATATAAAGAATTAGAATGAAAACTCCCTTGAGATTTGCTCGGTATGATCCTTCATGATGACTTTATGAGCAACAATGTGTGTTGTGTAAAGGGTCTAAATCCTAGCACGAGCAGCACATATAAGATTCCATATTATATGCATACCACCACTTTCTTCATTCTCGTTAAGTACTTTCCTGTATTAAAATAAAAAAAGCACAACAATTGTATCTCCAAATAAACGTCGATTAGAATAAAAAAATAAAAATGAAAATTGTACAGGACAATCGATGAGCTGTATCCAGTGTGGATACGCCGTATTGAAGCCTGTAAGAAAATAACCAAATACGGGTCAGAAGTCAAATACGCCGCATTCAGGGTTCTGAATACGCTGTATTGACAAGTCTGACAATAATGTTTCAAAAGTACTAAAAAATAAAAAGATAACTTGCCCAGGGTATTCAATACGCCGTATACATCGAGTTGGATACGCCGTATCGAAATACTAGGCAGACAGACTCGATACAAAATTAAAATAACAATTCAGGTTGTCTCTAGACAATCACTTTTGTTTTTTAAAGAGTCTTTAAGTTAGACTCCTTTCAGCTTCAGTCCATCTCGTGCACGCTCACGTGTCCACGTGTGAGCCATTCAACCGTCTTCTCATCTCTTATGTATTTGGTTCCCAAATTCAAGACTCCTTTGAAGAAGCCTTTTAGCTTTTGATATGGGTGAGAATTTCCTTCCAATTTGTCACGTGCACTTACTTGAAGTAATGGCCTAATCTTGTTACATTGCTTGTTAGAGAGATGTTTAAACCTTGGATGCGACCGAGACATTTGATAAGTGACACTATCATTACCATCATGAATGGTAATAAATCCATCGAACCGTCTTGATTCAACACAAGTGTCCCTACAAAATGGTTTTCCAATTAACATCACCCATGTATTTATCACGGTAAGCACCCATATTCTTAACAACCACAAAATTAGTCACAATTGAAAAGTTTCCAACAAAGATAGGCACATTTATAAAAGCTCCAACTACATTTTTCCCTTTATACACAATTTTATCTCTCATAATCAAATTATAAATTTTTTTAGACATAACATTAATTGATAAAATGGGGAAAAAGTTAGCATTTACATGTTCATAACCTATCATGCGAGAAAATTGTAAGTTATAAGCACAATTAATATGGATCTTCTTATCGTAGTCGCAAAAACTAAGATATTCATCTATCTTCTCAACTATCTTATTATCACGCCTAATTTTGACTACATCAACCATGGGTTCATCAATAACTTCTCATTCCTCAATCGTGGGCTCTAAGTCCTCTATCGTATGATTTCTAAGCTCTAATTGTTCATTTAGATCATATAATTGAATTAAAATCTCCATATTCTAGGTCTTGTGATCTATTTAAAATCAGTGCTTCACCCATTAGTCTAGCTTCTAAATCAAGTTCTATTCACTTTATTAATCCTAACACACAAACCTTCTTAATTATGTTGCTAGTAGGACTATTGATTCGCAAATTAGTATACTATATAAAATACTACTAGGCAAATCCAAACTCTTCACCCTTGACAAAGGGAAAAAGTCAAGACCTACTTAGAAATAAAATATATAAGAAAGAATCAATGATAAAAAGATTCCGGAAGAGATATTCCCGGGTCGTATGTCCCAACGAGGCTGCAATTGAAAGTTATCCTGGTTTGATGAGAATTTGAATGATTGAGAATATATGATATGATGGAAACACTGATATAATTACAACTAAAGTTAATTAAATAAAACCTAATTTAGTCTACGGGAAACAAATATAGGAAATAGGGATCTTAAAAACTACGGGAAACAAAATTAGTTATAAGGAAATCCTAAAATTAAATCTAAATTAAATACGGGGAACAGAATAAGGTATCGGGAAACCTAAATATTAAAAATTAAGAAAAATAAATGCTAAATTAAATTAAAAATCAAAATTAAATTCTAATTAACTTAACTTGAAAAATAAAGAAAACTAGAACTAAAACGGAGGTCGTTTGAATGCTAAACGAAAAGAAACGGTAAAACGCACCCGGTAAAAACGGGTCTAAAACTGAAATTTAAGAAAAATTAAGCTTACACTAAATTTTATATTTTTCCTAGACACTAAATGACAAAAGAAAATTTTATAAAAAAGAAAAATATTTTTTTATTAATTTTTGGATTTTTTATGAATTTTCTAAGATTAAAAACTAATTAAAACTAATTAAATATAAAAAGTCAGAAAATATAACTATAAAAAATCTGAAAAAATCAAATTAAATAAAGAAAAAGTTAACAAATCTAAAAATATAAAAATGCCCAAATTTTACTGTTTTAAATTAAAGTAATTAAACTAATTAATTTTTAACCTAATTTAATTATTTAAATTAAACAAACTAACTTCTGTTTACTTTAGGGACTAACAGTGAAAAGGGAACAAGGACAAACGGGGCAATAGGCTAACTAACCTAAGGACTAACAAAGTTAACTAGAAAAGATGAAATTACACAAATGGTCCCTGAAGTGGACCCCGATTACAAGGTGGGTCCAACTAGCTTATTATCAAAAACTTACAAAAGCAAACTTACTCAGGGGCTTAAGGGGAACATTTTTAATAAAGGCACTTATGACTTTTAAGCACTGAATAAGCCAAAAAATAAGCTTTTATGGGGCTGCAGAACTCAATAAGCTTATTAGCTTATTTTTCTTTGTTTTTGGTTTTTTAAGCTGCAAAATAAGCTACAATTATGGGGGACAGTTAATAAGGCTAAGGGAGTCCTAAGTTTAAGCTAAGTTATCTAGATAAGCCCTAAGATAAGCTGAAAGTGAAATAAGCTATGCTAAACAGTTTATAAAAGACAGAAAAATACCTACTTTAAGCCTAAAATAAGCTAATCTAGAAGGGGAATTAAGACTTAAGATTCTAGGGGCTTAAAGGACTACCTAAGGGCTTATTAAAACAACAAAAATATCTAATGCTAATTAAGCTAAATTGCAAGAAATAAGGGGCTGAAAATTGGTTCTAGCACCAGGGGAAATAAGGCAGTAAAGGGGGGGCTTATTTTGGCCTATTGAAATAAGCTCTTAAGAGCTTTTTGGCCAAAACAAAATCTAAACAGATTAATAAGGGAGGCAATTTAGCTTATTTTCAGAACTTGGGGGTTTAAGAGACAATAAAACCTGCTGATAAATGGGCTTAAAGTTGACTGCTTTTCAAAAATTTGCATACACACACACTTGTTTGACTTTGGTATATCAAAATGACAGGTCAAAGTGTTGGGTAAAATGGTTGGAAACAACAATAATAAGCACAAAAACAGTGTGCTTAAGCTGCATAAGCAGCTTAATCCCTTAAGCTCACTTTGGCTTATTGAAATTTTGACAAATTATAAAGGATGCATAAAAATTTATTTTTACACTAACAATTGTGTTTAAAGTGGCCCAATAAACCTCACACACTCAGCCAAAGTTGGCTGAGTGGTGTTTAGCCATGGAAAACCCAATTTGACCCATTTTAAGGTCTAACCCAAACACCCCCTTAAATATATAAAAAACGTTTTTTAATGATTTTTAATAAATGGAAGGCTGAGAAAGGTGAGTACTAGTAATGTTTTAGCAATTTTAACACATTTTCATATAATTTAAACAGAATTAAAACAACTAAAATGAGACTTCAAATTTTGACAAATGTAATATCACAAAAACTCTTAACTTATATTGAAACTGAAAATGATACAACAAAAACTTAAAAAGAACTCAGTACAATAATTTTAAATGCAAACTTAAGTAAAATTTTACACTAAGAAAAAGTAAAAAAAAGTTATTGGATTCGGCTTGGTCTTGGCTCTTTTATAGAAGTCCCCAAGAGTCTTGGTTGCTTCACATGTGTTAGTTATGTGTGTAGAGAGACCCTCATCCAATCCTAGCCCTTGGATGGCTTTGTCTTCCTCTTAGCCATTGATGGGTTTGCTCGGGTTGTGTGAATTTGGCAGGGAAGGGGTTATAGGGTAATTGGGTTGTGGGGAAAGGGTAGGGGTGAGCTGTGGAGTGTACTGGAGAGGTGGTATGGCAAGAAAACCATGGGGAAGGGGTAGTATGGGATTTGGCGGGTACGGGGGTACTGTGTTTATGGTTAGCAGGTTTTTAAAGATAACTTTGGGGAAGGTGCAATTATGGTCCTCCATCTCTTTCTCTCTTTCTATTTTGTTTGAGCCCGTTTTTTAGTTATAAACAACTTTGGAAAGTGTCACTTTAGGTCCCTCCGTTTTATAAGAAAAGGGAAACAAAGAAGGTTTTGGTTATGGCAGTTTTGGTCCCTGCTGTTTTATAACTAAAAGAGTTTTAGTTAATTGCAATTTCAGTCCCTGCTGTTTTAACTTAAAAGAAATAAAGAAAGTTTAAGCTATTTGCAAAACTAGCCCTTGTGTTTTATTTTTCTATTTTTCTTTATAAAAACAACTTTCAAACTTGGTAATTTAGTCCCTAAAGTTTTGTAAAAAAAGGATTTTGGGCTTTTGTTTGTATTGGGCCCACTGGGTTTGGGTTTGGGTTGGGCCCATTGGGTTTGGGTTTGGGCCCAATAAGGTACAGGTTTGGTTATTGGGCTTTTTCAAGCCCAATAAGGTTATGAAGTGGGTTTTGTGTGTACAATGGCTGAGATTGGCTGTAACTGGGCTAGGATTGGGCCTTCAAAGTCTTCATGGTCTTTGTCAATTGCACACAAATGGGCTGTTGAAATTGATTAGTTGTTTTCAATATAAGCCAACGTTGTGAGAAGATAATTCGTTAGAAAGATATTGGTTCATCAATAGGGACTTAATTGTATGTTTAATTCACACTTAAGGATCTAATCAATACACTTAGCAAGCATACCTTTTATAATATATCGTTCTCCGTTTAATTGCTCACTATTTGCTATCTAGTTTTAGTATAGTTTATTTTTATTAAATTTTTAGTTTAAAACCAAAAACAAAAATATTCAATATTCAAGCATCAAACAAAACGCTTTCGTGGATTTCAAATTCATCTCTCATCGGGATACGACATCCGGGAGATAAACAATTACTTTTCCTAAAGTAATTGTCATATCAAACGGGATACTCTCTATATTATTACTATTTGATATTATATATTATATATATTTTATCGAATCAGTACTAAATGGGTCTTTAGAAACAAGAGAGATCAAAGAGGTATTGTGGTTAGGAACAAAGCCAGGCTGGTAGCACAGGGTTATAGACAAGAAGAAGGTGTAGATTATGATGAGGTGTTTGCTCCTGTTGCTAGGATTGAAGCAATCAAGTTATTTCTAGCCTTTGCATCATTTATGGGTTTCACTGTGTACCAGATGGATGTAAAGAGTACATTTTTATATGGCACTATTAAAGAGGAGGTTTATGTTAACCAACCTCCAGGTTTTGTGGATCCAGAATTTCCAAATAGAGTGTACAAGGTGGAGAAAGCATTATATGGTCTTCATCAAGCTCCTAGAGCCTGGTATGAGACTTTGTCTACTTACTTGTTGGAAAATGGATTCAGAAGAGGGACAATTGATAAGACTTTGTTCATAAAGAAGATCAAGAATGATATTCTACTTGTTCAAGTGTATGTAGATGACATCATTTTTGGTTCTACCAAAGAGTCTTTGAGTACTGACTTTGAGCAGCTTATGCATAAAAGATTTCAGATGAGCTCCATGGGGGAACTCGCTTTCTTTTTAGGTCTGCAGGTTAAGCAGAGAAAATATGGCATATTTCTCAATCAGGACAAATATGTGTATGACATCTTAAAGAAGTTTGGCTTTTCTAGTGTGAAGACAACAAGTACTCCAATGGAGACACACAAGCCTTTATCATAAGATATAGCTGGTACAAATGTTGATGTCCACTTATATAGGTCTATGATTGGATCATTGATGTACTTACCATCTTCTAGGCCAGACATTATGTTTGCTATGTGTACTTGCTCAAGATTTCAAGTTCAACCAAAAGCTTCTCATATGCATGCAGTGAAGAGAATCTTCATATATCTTAAGGGTCAACCCACTTTGGGCCTTTGGTATCCTAAGGATTCACCTATGAATTTGATAGCCTATTCTGATAGTGACTATGCTGGTGCTAGTATTGATAGGAAATCTACAACAGGAGGTTGTCAGTTCTTAGGCTGTAGGTTAATCTCATGACAGTGCAAGAAACAAACAATTGTGGCTAATTCAACAACTGAAGCAGAATACATTGCTGTTTCCAACTGCTGTGGACAGGTTCTTTGTCTTTAAAATCAATTACTTGATTATGGTTATAACTTTATGAAGACAAAGATTCATGTGGATAATGAAAGTGCAATCTGTGTGGTGAAAAATCATGTCTATCATTCAAAGACCAAGCACATAGAAATTAGGCATCACTTCATTAGAGATTCCTATGAGAAAAAGTTGATTGAAATGGTCAAGATTCATACAGACTACAATGTTGCAGATCTTCTTACTAAAGCCTTTGATGTGACTAGGTTTCAGTTTTTGATGGCAAGCATTGGTATGCTTAATCCCTAAAGCATGAATTAAGGAAAGGATTAACAGTTATTAACTTCTATTCATGGGTTTTACATAAATATGGATCCTCATGAATTCTCACATATCTATCTAGTCTTTTCTAGTGTGCTTGTGATGAATAAAGGCATGTTGTTATAAAATTATTGAAGACAGAGTTAAAAATGTTAAAGCAAATGTTAATACTGCTAAGTATAATTAGTACTGCTAGTTGTACTTAAAACTGCTAAAGTTAAAACTGTTAGTCAAAATTAATACTGCTAGTCAAGAAAATGCTTTGGATTGTGTTTTTCTTGGTTTTGGACTAACATTTGCAGGATAAGCAAAATTTATTGTATGTTATCAAGTGAAGTATTGTTTGAGGGGAGGCTCATGATGTCTAATTTGCACTCAAGTATGAATGGAAAGACTTGTTACATCAGACAAAAAGTGTCAAACACATTGGAAAATCAAAAGAGGTCAGGATACCAAGGTACCTCAATCTAGTGGTCCCCCTAACAAAGGTTGGTGATGAGGCTATCCATAAGGAGTTGAGTGACAGAATGGAAAGGGCTGCCACTACTGCTTCTAACTAAGACCCAATCCATGGCAACACTTAATGAATTAAGTCCTTTGGGATTTGTTTCAGGTAGTGGTCCCAGGTGCCAAGAAACCATATTAGGGATGTAGATGCTTAAACTAGGTTTAAGGCTGCATCTAAAAGTCCAATGATCCACCTCTCTCAAGAGTTAACACACTTGGATGTGGGGAGGACAGTATGAAATTAATGGAATTGATGGCACATTGTACAAACTTGTGTGAATAAAGTGAGCAAAAATAATAGAGAGAAATGGTGAGCTAAAAACATAAAGAGAGATGAGTGGATAAAAACAGAAAGAGTGTATTGGTGAGCAAAAAGAATTAAGAGATAATTGTGAGTATAAAAATAGAAAGAGAGATTGTGATATTCAAATTGGTGATGGAAATGCTTGTTGGAACAGCATTGGTGTTTATATTGCTCGGCATAAACTTAATACTGCCAGTATTAAGTTAGTACTGTCAGGCAAATCTTTATACTGTTGTGAGAAGTTAATACGGCTAGGCTTAAAGTTAGTACTATTAGGCTAAATTAGTACTGGTGGGTGACCGTTAATACTATTTGGAGTATAATAGAATTTTTCATTAATTAAATAGCCGTTGAGAAATTTCCGCCAACAACTTGCTTATAGGGGTCTATGATTTGGAAAATTCGTGATATTTCTTTCTCTAATAAGATTTCTTTCTTATAAATGTTCAATCTTATTAAGTCGGACAAATCAAAACCCTAAGATCTCTTTATAAAATCTCAATCACCTTTACCAAACCCTCATATTCTCATCCATGACCACATCCCAGAAGTTTAATCTCTCTTTCAGCAATCACATGGCTAATTTGGAATTTTACGATAAGCACAACATGATTGCCTACTTGCAGAAGTCTGAAGGAAGTGAAGGGTTTCATCAGATCATTGATTTTCTAAATGCTAGTCATATCTAGTATGCCCTCACAGAGAATCCAACAATATATGTTTATTTTATTAAGCAATTTTGGAGAACAGCTACTGCTAGAACAAGTGCTACTAGAGAGGTAGAACTAACTGCTACAATTGATGGACAAGAAAAGACTATTACTGAAGCCTCTCTAAAAAGACATCTAAAGTTGGAGGACAATGGTGGTGTTACTACTCTACCCAATTCAGAAATCTTTGAGCAACTTGCTCTAATGGGGTATGCAACTGATTCTGATAAACTTACATTTCAAAAATATAATTTTTCACCTCAGTGGAGGTTTTTCATTCATACAATCCTCCACTGCTTGAGTCCTAAAAAGACTACTTGGGAGCAGTTTAGTAGCAATATAGCTACTGCTATTTCCTACCTGGCAATAACCAGAACTTTTAACTTCTCAAAATTCATCTTTGATGCCATGGTAAAGAATTTGGACAACCCTCATAAGTTTTTAATGTATCCTAGATTTATCCAAATCTATTTAAACAAGCAAAGAAGACTTCTTCAACCCCACACAAGAACCTATTCTACTCCTGTCCTTACACAGAAAGTCTTTAGTAATATGAAGAGTGTTACAAAGGGTTATTCTGGGGAAGACATTCCTTTATTTGCTTCCATGATCACTGCATCTGAAACATCACCTTCAAGAATCACATCTTCACCATCATTATCACCTCAACATACACCATTCACTGCCCCATCCACCTCACAACCTTAAAACATCCACACCACACCTGTTACTGAGGAAGATGCTTCCATGCCCTATGAATCACCTCTCCAAAGTGTTCACTCACTTGGACATGATGAGCGTAGTCTATCACTTCATGAATTGACGGTTCTGTGTACCAATTTGTCAAATAAAGTAACAAGCTTGGAGGCAGAGTTGGCACAAACCAAATAAACTTATGGTACTGCTCTTACAAAATTGATCAAAAAGGTAAAGAAGTTAGAGCAGACTATGAAGACACGCCAATCTAGAAGAAGGACAAGAGTGGTACTCTCTGATGAAGAAGAAGTTTCCGAGGATCCTTCCAAACAAGGGATGAGTTTGATTGAAGAATTAGACTTGGATGCTGACATTTCTTTGGTTCCTCCACATGATGCAGAGATTCAGGAGAAGATTAGTGATAATACTGAGGTATTGCTAGAAGAGGAAGAAACTACTGAATTAATAGAAGAACCTACTGAGCTTGTGGAAGATCAAGGAAGTGGTGAAAAAGGGGAACAAGAGGTTACTACTGCTGATACTGCACTTAATACTGCTAGTGTACCAATTAGTACTGCTAGTGCAACTCCTGAGGTTAGTACTGCTGCTGCAAATTTGGTATATATAAGAAGGAGTGCAGAGAAGAGGAAAGATAAAGGTAAAGTAATCATGATTGAAGATGAATCTGTTCAAAAGAAGTCCAAGAAGCAACTAGAACAAGAAAGGCTTAGTCATGAAGAAGCCATTAGATTACAAGAACAGATTGATGAGGAAGAAAGAAAAAGGATTGCAAGAGATGCTGAAATTGCTAAACAATTGCAAGAAGAATATGATAAAGCTGGAAAGAAAGAAGCTGTAGCTGAAGTTGATACTGCTCATGTTATTGATTGGAATGATCCTTCTGTAATAAGGTATCATGCACTTCAAAATAGACCTAGATCTGTAGCTGAAGTCAGGAAGAATATGCTTATGTACTTGAAGAATCAGGGAGGCTACAAGATGAAAGATTTCAAAGGAATGAGCTATGATGATATAAGACCAATCTTTGAAAAAGTATGAGATCAAGTTCATTCATTTGTGCCTATAGATTCTGAAGAAAAAGTTCAAAGACTAAAAAGAGCAGGTCAAGATATTAAAGCAAAACCTGCTAAAAGACAAAGAACTGAAGAAGTTTCAGAGTCAGTTCAAGAGCAAACGGATAAAGAACCAAAAACAGATGAATTGTCTCAAGAACAGCTGAATCAAATGGTAATTATAGTTCCAGATGAAGGAATAAATGTTGAAGCTCTTCAAACCAAATACCCAATAATTGGATGGGAAGTTTACTCTGAAGACACTATGCAATTTTAGAAAATCATCAGAGTAGGCAATCACACAGAGGTGTATCAGGTTTTTGAAGACATGCTTAAGAATTTTGACAGGGATGATCTGATCAAATTATGGAGCTTAGTTCAAGAAAGATACAACTCATCAGGACTTACTGAAGATAAAGAGATAGAATTATAGGTTGAGCTAAAGATGTTATTTGAACCAAATGTAGAAAATCTTTTAGAACTTCAGAAATATATGCATAATCCTTTGAAATGGTGGTTATATGATATGTGTGCAGTTCATCATGTATCTACAGAGAAAGGACAAGATATATTTATGCTGGTTGAAAAGGATTATCCACTGACAAAGGGACTTGCAACTTTGATGCTATGTAACAAGCTAACAGTGGATCAACAGTCAGAGATGGCAGATGAACTTTTGATAAAGATCTACAATATAGCAAACAGACTAAGAAAGTAAAGTGTTTGGAAGCATCCTCAGCAGAGTACATTAGAAGAAACTTGAGATTTGATGGTAAATCAAAAGTTTAGGGGAGGATTGTTGGGATTTAGAGCTTCTACACTTAGTACTACTGATAGTTAGTTAGTACTGCCAGTACATTATTAGTACTGCCAGTTATAGTTAGTACTATTAGTTGTATATTTAGTATTGTTAGTCATATATAGTTAGTACTGCTTAAGTGATATGCATGAGTTATATTAGGAATAGATATGCATGATCACTTAACGCGTTTTGTAAGCCCATTAGGGTTTCCTTAATGTATAAAAGGAACCCTTACGGCATAGTTAGAAACACGAATCCAAGATAGAAAAGTCATAGTTATTTAGGCAAAACATATAGTTGTTTTGTGAAAGTTCTTGTGTTACTGTTATATTGTTTCTTCTGGTGTATAAAGATTAGTTTCCGCATAATCTTTATATATTACTCAAGGTTTCTATCATAGTTGTTTTAGATCTATCTAAGACAACTTAAGCTTTAACAAGTTAATCTAAGATCTGTAAAAAGGGGATCAACAATGACCACCCTCCTTTTAGTTATGGCATCTCTTAGAAATCAAGAATCAACTAGTCTGACTTTAGTTTAAATATTTCTTTATGCTATATGCCTATTTTTTAGTCTTGTAATATTCATACTCTTCAAGTATGAATTTAATTTATTATGAATGAATTGTCTTTTATTATGAGGAATTTGTATGCATTATGGCTTATATGGCTATTTCGTTTTTTTCTA